>JAYMSP010001342.1:0-33181 GCA_036897095.1 Plantago elongata
CCCCCCACCGAAACAAGTATCCTGGAGGAATCTCCATATATATATCTTCACCAAGATCACCATTAAGAAATGCATTGGTTCACATCCAATTGTTCACAACCCCAAGCATGAGTTGCAACTATGGCTAAAAAGGTTCTCACAGTTGTAAGTTTAGCTACAAGACTAAAAGTCTCTATATAGTCAAAACCAAATCTCTGAGAATAACCCTTTGCTACTAGCCTGGCTTTATATTTATCTATGGAGCCATCAGGATGATATTTTAACTTAAAGACATATTTACATCCAATTGGTTTATGTCTAGGTGGTAGAGGAACAACTGACCAAGTGTGATTATCCTCTAAAGCATGTAACTCTGCATTAATAGCTAAGTCCATTCAGGTGATTTAATAGCCTGTGAATAAGTTGTAGGCTAGTGATAGCAACAATATTTGCAAAAAAAAAGAAATAGATTCAGAGGGTGCAAATGATCATAGAAATGTAATTAGAGATAGGATGAGCAGAAGGTTGGGCTTATGGGTAATGGTGTGATGATAATCTTTAAACTTAGCAGGTGTTACCAATTTTCTAGAAGAAGCTCTTACTGGAGTTGAAGTATTATCCTGAGAAGAAGAGCCAAAACTGATTTGATCAGGAGAAGAACTATCAGTAGATGGAGTCAATAGATGATCAAGTGAAGGACTGAAACTTGGAGAATTGTCTGATGGTGACTCAAAAATATTATCATGTGAAGATTCTGGTTGAACAACCCTCTCTAAACTATCTATGTATGGAAAAACATCTGTGTCTTCATTAGAGTGAAGATCATATGAAGACTGATGACAATGTTTTTGTGAATAGGGATAAATGTGTTCCAGAAAGTGAACATCTTTAGACACTATAGCTTTGTGAGTATCAAGAACATAAAGCTTATAACCTAGGTGGATAACCAATGAAAACACAATCAATTGACCGTTGATCAAACTTAGACCTTAACTGTGAATGAGTAGATGCATAGAAAAGTGAGCCAAAAGTCCTTAAAAAACCATAATCAGGTTCTTTAGTGTAAAATTTCTTGAATGGACTGACATAGTCTAGTAAAGGTGATGGCATTCGATTGATTAGATAAGCTACAGTAAGTACAACATCTCCCCAGAATTTTAATGGTAAACAAGACTGAAACATAAGAGCTCTTGCTGTGTTGAGAAGATGATGATGTTTGCGTTCTACTACACCATTTTGTTGTGGTGTATACACACAGCTTGTCTGCTGAATGATTCCCAAACTCTTGAGTTTAGGAGCAAGAACTAGAAACTCAGAACCATTATCAGTTCTTATTTTTTTAATTCTTGTTTTATATTGAGTCTCAATGAAAGTGATGAAAATTAACAATATTGTCTGAACTTCAGATTTACTGGTGAACAGATGAATCCAGGTGAATTTAGAATAGTCATCCACAAGGGTGTGAAAGTATCTATGACCATTGATAGAACAAACTGAATATTGATTACTTTGCTCTTAAAACATGAAAGTTAGCACTTAAAGCCTTAATCACCTTTCACCACTCGATAATTTTAGTGGTTCAATATATAATGTGCAATTCATCTTAATAACGAAATACACACTTATACAGAATACTTGTTACAAACAAATTGAAATTAAGCTTATTTCACTAAAATTTCATCATTGTGAAAACACTGACTGATACACTTGCACTTTAACTCTGAAAGGAAGGGACCACATTGTGATAAGTGACTTTCACGGGGAACCAAATGCAATTTCTCGTAGTATATTTAATGCCTTCATAACTTAATTATAGAAGTATGCTATTTCAAATCTCCATGTTGAAATGAAATGTTGATTGCACCACAATTTAAAGATCATAGAGAAAGAATATGATCTTAGTAGAAGTGTATAACCAATTGATGATTCAAATTAAATCCCACAAAACATGAAATTATCAAGTCGCATTGCCTGCCAACATTTGGACGAATTCTTCAATGTTCCTATCTGAACTCCCCTCTTCATCAACAGCTTTCCTTGCCATTTCTTTCCATTCAACTGCCATCTCTCTAATTATTTCTCCATTCCCCCCTTCCATTACATCCTTTACGCAACGAACAATTTCATCTCGTTGCACTAATCCATTCTCATCCGATCGAGCCCTCACCCCGACCTTCCAAACATCCTCCACGTACTTGGCATTCGTACCCTGATCGGTCCATTGTGGCATCGCCACCATCGGAACTCCAAGGCTCAACCCCTCAAGCGTAGAGTTCCAACCACAATGTGTGATGAAGCAACCTAAAGCCTCATGAGACAAGACTTCTAGCTGTGCACACCAGGAAATGATCAATCTGTTCTCCGACTTCTCACGGAGGAAGTCTTCCGGGAGCTTAGCCTCTTCGGATGCTCGAACAACCCACATGAAAGGCTTGTTGGTGGCTTTTAAAGCCAATGCTAGTTCTTGAGTTTGGTCAGGGCTTAATTGAGCTAGACTTCCAAATGACGCGTAGATAACTGACTTGGGTTGTTGTTGGTTGAGCCAAGTGATGGTGGCATCGGTTATTGGTTCGAACATGTTGAGTCCATAATTTGTGTCATCTTGCAATCTCTTGTCCAAGTAGAGTGATGGTATGGTTGGACCAATCGCTTTCACTCTCCAAAACCGTGATAGCCAATCAATAACCTGGCACTCGATAAAAATTATACTTGCACTTCAATTCATTTCTCAATTTCATTTCAGTTTCATTATTTTAATAGACTAATTGTTGGAGTGAAAAATAAATTTTTAATGATAAAAGTGAATAAAATAAAATGACGATGGTAAATTAAAAAATAAAGTGGTTAAAGTAAGAGGAATATACTCCCTCCACCCGAAATCGAAAGTACTATATTTTATTTTGAACTGTTCTAAATTGAATGTCTCATTTCTTTAAATAAAAAATATATCTTCTACTTTATACATAATCTCTCATACTTTATTTATTATTTCACATATTTTATTCAATCACATTCATATTTTATTATCTTCTTTCCTACTTTATCAATTATTTCTTAAATTTTGTATCACAGTTTGAGACAATGTGTCAAGGATTACTCACTTCTGATACAACTGCAGATTACATCACTGAAGAAAAGGAAGCAACATAAGCAATATCTGCTCTCTGCTCATTCAAGGAAGAAGTGTGTACTTCGATTACGTTTTTCTACTTTAAACACTTGCACGCTTAACTTAGTTACTTATACAGTATGCCGGTTGTCGGTTACACTTTAGTCTATTTATATAGATCATTTGCTTATAATAAATAGTTAGTCATCATAATCATCTTCTCCTTTTGAGAGAATGATTCTCTGTAAGTCTATTTCATTAAATTCTTGAATCAAGTCAGATTGTTCAACTCTTCTATCTAATTGCTTCATTACACAATGGTAGGTCTATTTATCACTAGTTTGTGAATTTTATGAACCTTTTTTTTAATAAAAAACTCGTTAAGTGAACGTACAATTTTTCAAATAAGCTAGTTGGAGTTGAAAAACTAAGTTAACCTTGAAAAGAAAACTAAATAATTAGCAACCAGCCATCTAAAGCAGACCTTAATTTGAGGCAGTGAATGGACGGGAACCTAAAATGAGTGAAAAAAGAAAGACAACTAGACAAGGAACAACTTTTGAAAGAAAGCAAAAACATTAAAATTGAATAGCGAAGTCCGAATTGGTTACCTCTTCCTCCAGGTCGTCAAAGCTATTAACAAAAATCCAATCCGCCTTGTCCACATTCCTGAACTGACCCGTAACCATATTGAAAACTCCCGGATACGACCCGGGAACATAAATAAAAGAAGGCATCTCGTTCGGTTTCAGAGTCGGCAACCCGGGAATCACAATCATATCTGACCCTGAAACTGGAACTTTCAATTCTCCTTTGTAAACCTGTTAATAATTGTAAGGATAAATTACGGCTAGACCCTCTATTAAATTTTGTTATAACACATAGGTATTCATTATATTAACAATAACATCAAAGTCCAATCCGAGAAATATTAATTGCATATAAGTCTACGAATTTGACTTTAGACTAATTTAAATTAAAAAAAGTCATTTTTACCCCTATTCAATTATCAACTTTTAGAATTAACCAAACACCTTAACACATTAATGACGTGTGGACTTAAATATAATTGATGTTTTTACATAATTTTATATTATGATAACATTTAAAATATTAAATTGTAGTTTAAAAAAATCTAGATTCGGGGGTATTTTTAATTTCTTAGGAAGATCCCATTAAACATTTTAGTAATCGTATTTAAAAAATATTATTTGTCAAATCTATAAATATTAAAAGGCTTGTGAGTTTAGAATTTCTAGAACTTCAAATATGTTTTAAAGCCTGAATGGTATTTATGTAATTAATGAGAAACTTTAAAATTTCATTATAAGTCCCTAGACCCCTTCTAACTTTCAAAGGACAATCCTTTCAAGTTTTGACAAATCTCAAGTAAGTCCCTGTAAAAATGTAAAACTTTGTAAAATATTATTGTACGGGCAGAAGATAGATTAGTCAAACCATGATAATTATTGTTTATGTTAAAGTTCAAACAAAATCTGTTATTCAATATTCATGAACTAAATTTGCGAATATAATTTCAATATTTATGAACATAATTTGTGTTTTCCAAATAAAAACAAGAACAAAACCAGCGAACTATCAAAATAAATGAGCAATCTGTGTTTCTCGAATAATAAACAAACAATAATTTTTATGATTTTTATCTTTAAATCATCTAATTATTAATTCTTTAGTAATTTTTAATATTTTAAAAATTATTATTTTTAATATTTTTTAATTAACAATAAAGTTCAACAATATCACGAACATAATTTTCTTTTTAAAATCTTTTAAGTGCAGAATTTTGAGTTAAAGTATAGTAATGTAAAGAAAGGAGATAAGTGCATGTTTATTTTGCCAATAAGAAAAACAAACTTATAAGTTGGTCAATTCTAAAATAGTAAAATGGATCTAAATGTAATTATATACATATAAATATTTAAATGCAAATTAAACATCTAACAGAAAAGGGATATATAATTGATCCAAATAATAAATTAGATGCAAAGTAAATTCATTCAAGTTCTCCTAGCATGATTTCCGTGCCGTACAATTATATATAATCATTTCATTTCTTATGAAAAAGGTACTCCATTATTGAATTAAAGTGGTAAAAAACTAATTGAGGTACTAACACTATTATAAGGGTGGGAGGAGAATTCTGGTAATTCCAATACCATCCGGTTCTTATATAAAAGAATTTTAATAGGATTTAATATTTAGGATTGAATACACACAATATAAATTGTCGTTTATGTTGGGGTCAGAATTGGAAAGGAAAATTTATGCCCGTAACTCAATAGGATACCCGAAAAACTTGTATTTTTAAAACTATACACGTGCAAATTGTTTATCGAGATGTTTATATGAGAATAATTTTATCTAGTGTTACGCATCATGATAGATGATTACAAGAGACTTTGTATCTAATTAGTATTTATTAAGCTAGTTAATTATAAGTGTTTTAGCTAGAAAATTTATTGTATAGTAGCAAACACATCATGGCTCAGATAATTTACCTATGAAACTTTATTATAGAACTTCAACAACAAATTATTCATAAATTACACGATAAAAAATATAGTAAAATTACATTATAGAAAAATTAAATATATTTTACTAGTATAACTTTATTTTATACTTTTTATGTGTGACTTATGTGTAAATTTTTTAAGGTGCGAAAAAGAAATCCTTGAAATGTTATTAATAACTGAAGATAGTACTCAAGCATCCAAACATAATAAAAATAAAAGTTACTAAATTTAGTACAAGCCAATTAGTATGGTTAATTTTTTAATGAATTAATAAAATTTAGTTTATGAGAGAAATTATATCGATAAAATTGTACCATAATAATAAAATAATACTTATGTTTTGGATTCAAATTGATTCGTACACAAGAGAAAATAGAAAAAGTAGAAATCAACGAGAATAGAGTAGAAAAAATAGTACTAATGATTATCATAGTGAGATTAAAAAAAATTAAATTGGACAGAGTGAAGTTGTTCAAAACGAAATAAAAATGAAAGTGAAAGCTAAGTTCCAAACGAGGGTAAGAATTTGAATGAAGTGATACTCCCAAGTTCCAACGTCTCAAACTTACAAAATGCTAGAAACGTGACTTAATTTTGTACAATACAAAACCTGAAAATGTAAAATTTTTAAGAGCCTTAGAAAATTTTGTAATATTATATACTAATTATGAGTATGTAAATTGTGAATTTTTATATTTATAAATTATGTATTATTATATATTAATTGTGTAACTAAATCATTTTATGTAAAACTCTCAGAATTATTAGGACTTTCAAAACGGAGTTTTCGTTAAATTGATAATTTAATTGTAATATTGAATTGTGTAAAAATTTAAAAGAACCTGATAATAGATGTTATCAACGGCACATGACTGGGTAAAGAATGCTGCACCAAACAAGCCGTGTCCTTTCGCAACATCCAGGATCCACGTTGCAAACGGGTCATAGATCACACAATCAACAGGGTTACCCGCTTTGCCGAGCTCTTCGAGCAGGTCGGTTAACGTTTGTCGGCCGACCTGTTCAAACCGAGCGAAATACTCCTCGGCAGACTTGGCTTGACTGCGGCCCCCTTCGTCGAAGCCATCGGAAATGGGACGGACCGAAATCGAACTGGAGGAGAAATTTTTGGTGGTTTTGATGAGGTATTTGGTGAGGGCTAAGGTGACTATTATGTTTTTGTGGGCTAACCGTTTGGCGAACTGGAGCATCGGGTTTATGTGACCTTGGAATGGATATGGCACGATTAGGCAGTGTGGTGAGTTTTTGCCATTTCTGCTTGTCATCATGTATGTGCTTCAAACACAAAGCAAACTCGAGTTTAAGCTTAATATTCCACCTAACGTCAATATATATATTCAACTCCATGGTCATTTTAATTTCTCACACGTAAAATAAGAAGGGTAATGTTAATGCAAACCAACTAGTACACATAAATCTAACTAAAATAAAATTACTAATAACAAGGTATTTATTATTATTGTTAATGCAAACATATAAAAGACAGTGATAATTTTATATTCAACTAAAACTATTTCTAAAATTAAAGAAGATGAACATGTTACATTAATAAGGTACTGCAAAAAAGTAAAATTATTGAAACAAATACACTAAAACAATTTTGAAGGGTAGTGCAAGTGCACTACTCCCTTATACTGTCCACCTTTGATTAAAAATTATTTTAATTTAATTAAGTTCAATTCAGTTTTGTTAGTTATATTTCATATAATACTTCAGTACCGTTTAATTTAGTTTAATTTCATTTAGTTCAGTTTAGTAACTTTAAGTAAAAAATAATATAGTCTAATATTATAATAAACCTTTCAATTTAGAATTTTTTTCAATAAAAAAACTTACGATCATTTACACTTTCCATTTTTAATGATACTCTACTTAAATTTTTGTGTAATTGAATTTTTTCAATTCAATTCATATAGCTAATCTACCTGTCACTAAATTCAAAAGTTATGTTTAAAACTTTATCAACTCATTAACTTTACTTTAATCATTATATATTATTTCTTATTTGAATAATATTTAACATTTCTTTCTAGCCAATCCACTGTCACTCTTTATTCAAATTTTATTATTTATGTATTCTAACTCAACCAATTTCACTATTTTGTTAATTAATAAAGCAACCGAGAATATATTTTCGAGACGAAGTATAATACATGATCCAAGATAATTATTGTACTATATCGCATTATATTAATTTCAGTTCACCATTATAAATCAAACAAGTGATATAATTAAATAATTAAATTAATTTTTAAATAACTCTAATAATTTGAATAATCTTTTTTTAGATTAATAATATAAATAACTTTCATTATACAAAATTGCAAAATACACCCCAAGGTTATGAAGTTTAATATATGTTGTCAGTAGCAGAAGCTACCTGAAACATTACCAGAAACATTGGGAGAGAATTACATATAATAAATCACTTAACAATAACTCTTACATATAAGAATGGCTCTCTAAAACAATTACATATAATGTAAATCTATTTTCTGGAGCCCTAATTTCTCCAAATCACAACATGACTTTCTATGAATGTTCCTCATCCTTTTCTCTTTTGCACAAATGAACCACTCTAAGAAATTTTACAAAAAAGGTCGTTCTATTTTTCTGAGCCCTAAATTCTCCCAACTACAACATGATTTTCTATTAATGCTCCTCATTTCTTTTTCTCCAAGTCTACCATACTTATATATATATACGAAATTCATTTGTTCTTCATTATTTCCATAATTTTCTCTTCTTGTCTCACATTTTTTCTCTCTCGATCATATTATTTCACTCGTTTTTCATGTATTTGTAATAGTTTTTTTAAGAGTCCGTCTCCTGAGAGTCCACAATATATTGAGAGTCTTTGAGAGTCCTATATAATAGACAAACATATACAATTATACATAAAACTATGCAACATCATTTTTTACGGGTTGACCCGGTCGATCCGGGACGACCCACTCCCCCCACCCCCCCTAAAACACAACTAGTTTCACCTTCCATCCAGTTATATTGATATTTTAGATTAAATTGTGTATGTTTAATATATAATTGGCTATATTTAGCATAAAATTAGTGATGACAACCTATTTGTTAAAAACAAAATACAATATTTATAAATAAACATAGAAATTAATTTAATTCATTAAACAATATAATAAGTCTCTCATTGTCCCGTTAAAGTTTCATTGCACTTGTTAAAGTGTTGTTTTACCTTTATAATTTATTTAACATTTTTTCTGTATTGTCCAACAATATAATGAGTCTTCAGTTGTCATGTTAAAGTGTTATTTTAATGGTTAAAGTGTCGTTTCACTATTGCACTTTGTTTAGAGCTTCTTCTTTATTTTCCAGCAACTGGCTAAAAAGTCTATTTTAGTTTTTCTTCGCTCGCAATCCCACACCACACACAACACTCCTTCAGAGTTTTTACAAATGTGGTCCAAAGTATATTTTTCTAAAGGAATTTAAAACACTTTAGAACAGGGTGATTGGATCAATCTACGTGAACGTTGTGGTTGTTGATTGGGTTCATTATACGAAACCAAACTAGAATTGCTTAGATTATGACAATGGCTTGTGGGTAGTTTTGAACTTTTAATTTTTTGATGTGTATTGTATACATTAACAAGACTCAAGACATTCATGCCTATGTATTTTACTTTTGCACCTAAGCATTTGTATTACATTGTTTTTTTAAAATATTATATATTTGCGATTATACCTATGTCGCATAACTCATTAAACTAGTAAATGATAGAGACACCTCACAACTAAGAAATAGTAAAAGGTATACATTTGCATACAAATTAATCATTTTGAGCTTGTCTAAACCAATTTACCCAATCAATAAATTGAAGAGACTCTTTGACTTATGAATAGGTATTAATACTCAAAATTTCGCTACTTTCTAAATTAATTTGTGGACACAAATGTGTAGATTTTTTTTTTTTGCATTTACCCATTCAAGACACAAATATCATGAAATATATAATATGTGAGTTCGTATGTGATATAATTCCGATTAATTAGTATTATAGGCACCGCGCTGCGCTATATCATTTCTAGTCAATCAAATAAATGTCATTCATATAAAATAATATAAAAAAATTAAAATCACTATATCCAAACTACAATTATCTTTTCAAAAAAAAAAAAAAAGCATCCTTGATTGTTCGTCGACTCCTCCATCCGCGTTTTCATCTTTATCGTCAATAGTTTAATTATCCAACCACCATTTTTACGAAAACCAAGTATATGCAACAAAAACAACAACAAATATCAACAATTTGATTTATAACATCAACAATTGCAATATAAACATATGCAATTAGCGGTAAGGAAATCGAAACACCCAAAAAAAGAAATAACACCAACAAACATAACCTATTTAACACTCACTATCAACAATTATAGTATAAAACATGCACAATTAACAGTGAAAACATAGCAGTTTTACAAAATACATTATCTCTAAAAAAACATGAATAATTTACGGCTAGATATACACAATTTACATAAAAACTTAAACAAATAAGAATTTCAAAAGATGAAAATAAAGCCTATATTAAAGCATCATCTATTTACCCTTAAACATCAACGGTTGTAGTATAAACATAGACTATTCATACATACATCCAATTTTATATAAAAAAACATTAATAAAACCACAAAAATCAGTAATTAATAGCTAAATATGTGCAATTTACATCGAAGAAAAAAAACTAAAGAATAATATTTCAACATATGAAACATAACTAATTTACTGCTAAACCTAAGCAATTTCAGTATGATTATATGCAAACTTAGGCAATAATCACTAGTAATAAAAAATGTGTAACATTGTGTTTATAACCAAACATCAACTATTTACACATAAACAAAATCAAGCAGGAACATAGGCAATTTAAAAGCAATACGACATAAAGTTTAATAAAAAAGTTTTGAAACCACAACATCATTTATTTACAACTAAACATACAAAATTTACATAAAAATCTAAACAAAATTGAACTACCAACAAACGCATAAAATGTATAGACAAAACTAACTGAAAATTGAGAAAATACACAAACATCAACAATTACTGGCCAAACATACGACAAAAAAGTTCAAATATCAACAATTTCAAACGAAATATACTGTTACGAGAAACTATTAAAAATCACCAAAATTAAACGAAAAAACTAAAGAATCGAGAGAAGAAACCTGAAAATCAAGGAAACGACAAGGTAATGGCTCATGTGTGTTGAGTAGTTGGAGATTCGCCGGAGAAGACGACCAGAAAAGCTTCAAATTCCGGCCAACATTTTCAATAGTCGACCAAATGAAAAAACGAAACTGATAGGAATATAGATCAGATCATGGGCTACTCAAATATGCAATCGGATTTAAGATTGGTGACCGGACGACAGAGATATCGCCGGAGAGAACATCATAATCGAAAGAGAGATGAGGGAAGAGATAGAGAGAGAGAGAGAGAGAGAGAGAGAGATTAGAAAAAAACTTAAAATTAGATATTTATATGACCCAAATACCCGAATTAACCAAACTCGGATACTAAGATCTGTAAATTAGACTCGTAAAATTTAGAAAGAATGCAAGTTGATTATAATTGTATATGTTTGTGTATTTGTGTGGAACTCTTATGTACTCTCACAATCTCTTGGGCTCTTATAAGTATTAGTATTTTTTAAATGGGGTCTTATATGTAATCCCACTAAATAAATTGGCCTCTTTATGTACTTTTCAATAAAAAGTATTAGTTTCATCATCATTTGTACTAGTTTCAACATCATTTAATTTCGAACTCATACAGCTAGTATCAGAGCAATAAAAATTCAACTTTTTTTCACAAAAATTAGTTTTAGAAACACAAAACCTAGTTTCATGTCTGGAAAAGCTAATTTCAGAACCACAAATTCTAGTTTAATGATTACAAAAGCTAGTTTTAAAAACACTAAAATTAGTTTGAAGTACCATCAAACAACATTTATTAATTTAGTTAGTTTAATGTGAATTGAAATTAATTTCATGGACTCAAAACCTAGTTTCATAGTTCTAGAATCCTAAAAGGAATGGTGTAAAAAAATCATTGAATTTGAAAACTCCCTCCGAAAACTACGATCTTAATTAGAATTTAGGATTTAGGACGGGTACATAGCATGTTTCAGAACAATAAAAATCCAATTTTTTTCTTCACAAAGGTTAGTTTTAGAAACACAAAAACTAGTTTCATGTCTGCAAAAGCTAATTTCAGAACCACAAATCCCAGTTTAATGAATACAAAAGCTAGTTTCAAAAACATTAAAGTTAGTTTGAAGTACATCACACAACATTTATTAGTTTAATGTGAATTGAAGTTAGTTTCATGGACTCAAAACCAAGTTTCATAGTTCTAAAATTCTAAAAGGATTGGTGTAAAAAAATCGTTGAATTTGAAAACTCTCTCCGGAAGCTACGGTCTTAATTAGAATTTAAGATTGAGGACGGGTACATGGCGACTGTCCTGTACCCGTCCTCAAACCTAAACCCTAATTAAGCGTTTCTCGGGACTACAAAATACTAGCTTCAGGTTCATTGAGCTAGTTTCATGATGATTAAAACTACTTTCATAATGAATATACTAGTTTCATGGGTATAAAGCTAGTTTCATGCCTACACAAGCTAGTTTCATGGACTCAAGCCTTAGTTTCCTAGTTATAAGACCCTAAAAAAATGGTGAACCCTAAAAAAATCACTGGTTTGAAAACTCACTCCTGAAGCTACGGTCTTAACTATGATTTAGGTTTGAGGACGAGTACATACTCTAAACCAATTAAACGTTTCTCGGGACTACAATGCTAGTTTCAGCGGAAGAAAAATACTAGTTTTCAGGTTTATTGAACTAGTTTCATGATGATTAAAGCTAGTTTCATGGGTAAACCCTAGCTTCATGCCCACACAAACTAGTTTTATGGACTCAAAACCTAATTTCATAGTTCTAAAACCCTAAAGGGAATGATGAACCCTAAAAAAATAATTGGATTTGAAAACTCTCTCAGGGAACTACGGTCTTAATTAGGGTTTAGGACATCGTAATTAAGCCTCGGGGCTACAATGCTAGTTTCAGCAAAAAGAAAAGTACTAGTTTCAGGTTCATTGAGCTAGTTTCATGGGTATAAAATCCTAGTTTCATCCCCACACGAGCTAGTTTCATGGACTCAAAACCTAATTTCATAGTTCTAAACCCCAAAAGGGAATGGTGAACCCTAAAAAACCACTGAATTTGAAAACTCCTCCGGGGACTACGATCTTAATTAGGGTTAGGATTTAGGACAGGTACATGGCTACCAATTAAGCGTTTCTCGGGCGTACAATGCTAGTTTCAGCAAAAGAAAAGTACTAGTTTCAAGTTCACAGAACTAGTTTCATGATGATTAAAGCTAGTTTCATGATATTTTGTATTAGATTCATATTCACAAAAGCTAGTTTCAGATTAACAAAACTTAGTTTCATGATCTTTTGTATTAGTTTCATATTCACAAAAGCTAGTTTCAGAACAACAAAAATTAATTTTAGGTTTACAAAAGCTAATTTCAATAAACACAAAAGTTAGTTTCAAAATCACAAAATCTAGTTTCATGATGTTTTGTATTAGTTTCAGAAAAAAAAAAAAAAAACCTTGTTTCATATTCATAAAAATCCTTAAAATAGTATGAGCATGTTTGAAAGTAACTGTTATGTTTCAGAATAACAAAAAACTAGTTTCATATTTACAAAGCTAGTTTCAAAAACATGAAAGTATAATTTCAGAAACTCATAAAGCTAGTTTCAGAATTAAAAAAAACCTAGTTTCACGTTTACAAAAGTTTGTTTAAAAAACACGAAAGTTAGTGTCAAAACAACAAAAATTTAGTTTCTTAAGAAACTTAGTTTCGGAAGCATAAATGTTGATTTCACTAATTTCAAAAGCAAGCCAAGCGAATTTCAAGAGCATAAATTTTGTTTATTAGTTTCACCGTCAACAATAGTAGTTTCAACATAAACACGTAAAAATAGGGGAATGCTCATAATTAAATACTTCAACCGATATCGAAAAGATCAAAAAAAGGCTAAACCCAACTTTTATCCCAAAAGCATGGCTAACACCATTGAACGTGAGAGAGACAATGAAATTCATGGTGAGAATTGTAAAAAAAGCACATTTTAAAACAGGAAAAAAGTGAAAGTATCTGATCGAGAGAGAAAAATGCGAGAGAAGAGAAACAATGTAGAACAAATGAATTTCGTATACACAGAAGTATGGTAGAGACTTGAAGAAAAAGAAAGGAGGAACATTAATAAAAAAATCATGTTGTAATTGGAAGAAATTAGCTAAAAAAATAGAATGGTCTGTTTTACAAGATATTTTTAAAGTGGTTCATTTGTGCAAGAGAGGGATAGAGTACATTCATGAAAAGTCATGTTGTAATTGAAAGAAATTAAGGCTCCGAGAAATAGACTGACACATATTTGTAATAATTTTTTTTAAAAAGGACGTGAGCCCACTATATAAAGTGCCCTCTCTACGTAATTTTCTAATTCATTGTTTTCTCAAAAGCATCATCTTCTTCTGCTAACCTCATGTTGCAAAAAGTAATTAAATGCATTAGGCATGATAAAAACTTGTAACCAAAGACTTCAGATTTTGTGATGCAAAACCCTTCTCAGCAAAGACTTCAAATTGTGTGAAGCAATGTACTTCCCAGATTATCGTACAAGCAAAACTGCACCTAAAAATACCATACGCTACACAACTTCACCACACCAGTATATATAAGTATACTTCCAATTCCAATATGGCATAGCAAAATCATCAATTTCTCGAACTAAACAATATATTCTAGCCCAAAAGCAACTGCAAATTCAAATGGAGAAAGGCAAGAAAATGGCAGTTCTTGTTGGATGCAACTACCCAAACAGCCCAAACGAGCTGCATGGGTGCCATAATGATGTTTTGGCCATGCACGAGGTGCTTGTTTCACGGTTTGGATTCCAACCAGACCATATCAACCTCATCACAGATAAGCCGGGTAGCTTGATCATGCCCACAGGTGCCAACATGAAGAAGGCACTTAATGAAATGGTTGGTCGGGCTGAGCCCGGTGATGTACTGTTCTTTCACTATTCCGGCCATGGAACTTTGATCAAACCTAAGAATTCACTGAAGAAAGAAGAAGCCATTGTTCCTTGTGACTTCAATCTCATTACCAGTAAGTTTACTTCTACCAAGCACATAATGTTATTTAAGAATGACAACTAATGACCTGGAATTAAAAGGCCTGGAGCTGCTTTAGTAGATAACTTCTGATCAGACAGAACAATGCAATTTTGCAGGTGAAGACTTCCGCCAGCTAGTAAACCGTGTACCAAAGGGAGCGACTTTCACTATCCTGTCTGATTCTTGCCACAGCGGAGGGCTGATTGACAAAGAAACTGAGCAAATTGGCCCGACTATCACTCCTGAAGAGGACAACACTCCACCTTCATATAAGCCTAAAACGATCCCTATAGAAGTATTGGTACAACATTTCACATCTTTAACAAACATAAACACAGCAGACATTGCCACACACCTCTTGGAATTGTTTGGACAAGAAGCTAGCTCCATGTTTCATCTGCCCTTGCATGAATCAGACCCAATTAATAGGCCACTAAAAGCAGACGAAGGGATTCTATTAAGTGGATGCCAGATGAATGAAACTTCAGCAGATGTTACAATTATGGAGAATGGAAGAAAAGCTTGTGGGGCATTTACCAATGCAGTTCAAATGGTCCTGAAGGAGAATCCAGGAGCTTTAACCAACAGAGAGATAGTGATGCTGGCAAGACAGATTTTGACCAAGCAGCACTTTAACAAGCAGCATCCTTGCTTATATTGCAGTAATGAAAATGCTGATGCAAAATTCTTGTTTCCAGCTGAGAAGCCACCACAATAAATTATGTGCCATGTTGTCTTTAATTAATGACTATAATATTTGTAAGAAAATGTAATTGTTGCACATAAAGCTATATATGTAAACCAGAAAAAGTGTGCTGTTAATTAAACTCCGAAGGTGAAACTATTGACAAACGGTGCCTTTTTTGTACAAACAAAATCTATAGATCTTCCCAGACTTTAAAATCTGAAGACGAACTATTATAGTTTATCACACTGTCCTGACACCCAAGGAGAAATGCAGTTCGAACTGCATCTATATTTACCAAGGCATGTGCAGTCCCGCAGGGACTAACTGCAACAGCAACTTCATCTGCACCGATTATTACCTCCGAGTACCCTTTGGCCACTGCTTTATTTTCCAGCTGCAGATCATCAAGCACAATTATAAGTTGCACAAAATTTTTAAATCATATGAGATATAGATGACATATTTCTCATTAGGATTCTCGTTAATTGCATCAAGTCTCTCACATAGTTAAAGGATCAAGTATCAGCAAAACAGGGCTCGCAGAGCCGGATAGCTGTCTAGTTTAATTATTACTCAGCTCCTTCCGATTCTAACTTAATGATTCACAAATATCGTTCAACCATGACCATCAATAATCAATCTTAACCATCAACCATTACTCAGCTTCTACCGATTCTAACATGGGCTAAGAATTAGTGATTGACCCTGAACATTAAGACAGCGTCAGTCGTAGTCAGGAAAGAGCACGCAAAAGCCATGACCCTAAGTCCCTAGACTGATTCTAAGTAACAGTGGATGCACACCAAAAATCTGAAACCATTTTCAATACTCCAAATGTTTTTGCTACAAAACCAAAACAAGAAAGCTCAGTCACTCGATGAGCACAGAAAACATAGACTCTCGAATTATATACAGCATACAGAAAATAAAGCAATAACCAGAATAAAACAGAACCAAGACCTGATTTCAAATAGAGAGAGCAATGCTAAATTTCATTCAAAATCCAGAACTTAGTTGCCAGGTAATCTTATCATATGCATAATAACCAATATTTCCTTGTCTCCTTTCTTTGTCCTGTTAAGAAAGTGTCTAAGCATTTCGTAGCATCATTCTCTGCCCAAAACTTCTTATTTCTTTCCAGCACATTTGTGAAGAATTGAAGATAAGAGGTACCAGTACTATAGAAATTGTAAGTTGTTTATTTTCAAATAAAGGAATAAATTACCCTAAACAGTGTATCAAGAGAATTGGCTTACATTAAATGAAAACAAAAACTAGCAACGGACAACCATATAAGGGAAACAGGATTTTTTGGGCAGGGCAGATGTATATGGAGTATATACTAAAACCATGTTTGTATAAGGAAAAAGCATACCCTAAACAGTGTCTTAGCACCCCATATGACAAACGTCTCATTACTAGTGTGGTGTCTATGGTTCCCCCTCATACTTCCAGGACGGATCTCACCCACGTGAATTGAAGCACAAGAAGCGGCTCCCCCTGCAATTTATAGTAACAGAAGATTTAGAAACATGCCATCTTAGTTAACAATTAAATATAAATGGTTTTTTTTTTTTTTTTTTGAAACATCACCAAGTATAAATGGTTAATCACAACAGAATATACAAAAACCGCCAAGCAGCCATAATGCAATAAACTAGACTGACACACAACCAAGAATTCATTTGTATCGATCTCTCAACTCAAAATAACTTAAGGTTTCCAAAATTAATGGGAAAAAATTCAGACATGGCTCTTCATTGTGGCCCATCTTCAGATGTTTACTCCTTATTTGTGGCCGCGTGCATATTATAGTTATTAATCCCAGATAGCAGCACGGAGTGGCCAACTCCAAAACGGGAGACCAGGATAGCGGATAGTGGGATAGCTGCTATTAGAAATATATTATATGCATGTGAAAAAAATTAATGAAGTAAATAATCAATTCAAAATCCAAGAAAAACATGTAATGCAACTTCCTATTATTCTTAATTTGTGAAATATCCGATTCACATTCAAATAACAGCGCATAGGTTTATACAACCCAGAAGAGGATTTCATGTCTAAAAGCGATACCTAGGAGAAGATACCATGTCTAAAACCCATTAGAACCTAAAAAGAAAGCCCATGGACAAATAATCCTGAAAGTAAAAAAGAAAGAAGAATACGAGAGAAGCTATGCGAAATGCCGGCTCCGGCACTATCGAAACTGCTGGAAGCTGGCAGGCAGCGGGAATGGATGTACAGAAGAAAGCAGTAGCACAGGAAAAGAAGGGGAGCATTAGCGGCGTGTGAGAAACAAGAACAACAGAAAAATGTCTTCTTCTGCTAGGGTTAGTAACTTGAAAGCAAGGAGAAAAAGGGGAAAATACAGGTCAAAAGGCTAGAAAAAAGGCTACTGCTATGAGCAGCCGCTCCACCGTATGACACGAACACAATGACTAGACTGACACACACAACCAACACTAGTAAGAATTTATTTCTATCCATTTCTCAACAAAAATATCTTAATATAATCCTCATTGCGCGTTATGGGCGCTTTTGTAAACTACACCACTACAGAGCTACCATAGTGTTTATGGGCGCTTCGCTCTGGAGCCGAATCACTATCGGTAACTCACATATAGTTCTTTACCATGCCAAAATGAGCAGATATAATTTTTTCACCTCAAATTTTGGGCACGTGATGGATGGCACTCAGTGCCATACTTTCTAGACGCACGGAACTTCTTAAAGTAATAAAAGCAAAGCGTTAAACATTCTCATCCAACTCAATTGGCATCTTCTTCCTCCTCTCTTCTTGTTCAAACCTCATAACATATATTAAATCAAACACAACGATGTATTTGTCAGTGAAAAATTGTTTCTTTGTCAGATTATCAGATAGTGTTCAGTAAGCATTAATTGTGATGAAGTGATCTATGAACTTTTTTAATTCAACAGAGATTCTCAGCCCCATCTATTCCCGTTGGATATGATGACAATATAGTATGGAGACATTAAAACACCAATCTTTTGCAAACAAGTAACTACGCCTGCACATTTGAGCACAATAAAGGACCATATGTGCTGTGCATATAGAGCTACAATAAAGGAACATATCTGCATTTTCCCTGAAACTAACTAACCTAACGAAAACCACTAATCG
Source organism: Plantago elongata (assembly GCA_036897095.1). NCBI lineage: Eukaryota > Viridiplantae > Streptophyta > Magnoliopsida > Lamiales > Plantaginaceae > Plantago > Plantago elongata. Next base: position 18,715 of record JAYMSP010001342.1, read on the forward strand.
ATAACAAGCGAGCGAGCAAGTAGATTGATCATGCTTTTATTCGTGCACGAAAAGAAAGAAAAAAAGCTAATTTAATATCAATGCCATATGAGGTAGGAAATCTAAATTTGCATAAGCCAAAATAGCATAGAAACTATTAACTATAATGCACAATTGCAGAAAGAAAAAGTGAAAACCTTGAAGATCGGCTTCGAGAGCAAGCGAAACGGGATTGATCATCCAGCCGCGGTTATCCTTAGTGAATCGAGAGGAAGAAGAGTAGAATTTAACAAGATTAGCATTGGAGTCTTTGAAAAAAGGTCTGTCGTCTTTGAGCAGTGAGTAAGGGGAGTGATTGGAAACGGAATGGCGGTGGAATCTGAGGGAAACCCAAGTGAGGAAGAGGAAAATAGAGAGGAGAAAAGGAATGGCGTGAGGTTTCTTCAGGAAGAATTGGAGCGATGTGAAAAGGGTTTGAGGGGTTTGGAATTGGAACTGGGGAGCAGGAGGAGGATTGGATATTGGGAGTTGTTGATTGGAGAATGGTGTTCTTCTAGAGTTCGCCATCTCTATGATGATAATGATTCTTCTTCTTCTTCTTCTTCTTCTTCTTCTTCTTGTCTGTGGACTATGGTTCCATGATTGTTTTTTTAAGCACTGTGAATTCTGGTTTGATTGTTTTGGATGTGAATGAAACAACTCAGAGTGTAGTGTAGTTTATGTTTTGCGTGCAACGAGAATTTCTGTATGTATAGTCACACGGATGCCCACATTTTGGTCAAAATCTTTCTACCTCGACCAGCTAATTGGGACTGGGTGAGACGATAATCTAGATTTTCGATCTGAACTACTCACTCACTTCTGAAAAATTATAGTAAAGATCGGGTCTATGAATAGATCGTGTGATTTATAAATAAGTTGGTAGATCTTATGGTTGAAATTTGAAAACAATTCACATTCGGTTCAGCTACTCATTCCACTCCATAGTTTGGATTTTATTTTTTAAAAACGGATAAAGAGTGACTTGAACCCTGATTTATTGGTGAGAGTTGAATTTGAATTTCATTTATTTATTGTTTGGAGATATGAATACTACATTTCAGTTCATTTATATACATTTGGTCCAACTTTATTTAGTTAGGTAGTGATTGGTAATAGAAAATTTTGTATAATTGGAGTCTTGACTACATAATTGATGCAAATTTACAATAATTGGTAATGAAATCCGCCTTGAAAGTACATAATTCAAGGCCCATAAATTTTACGGCTTGCACTTTTAAACCCCTTGCTCATCGCGAAAATAAATGTCAGCTTATCCTTAGCATTTGAATTTGCAATGAATTCTGCAAAAAAAAATAAGCCCCTTGCTAATTTACCAATAGCAGTAAATTTACAAAAACTGGACTTAAAGCGCAACTTGACTAATTCGGACTCAATTTTGTATAACTTAAGTCGTTGACCGCAAATTCATTTGCAAGTTTACCAATCACTTCCTAAAGGATGATTTGAGTGATGGTGATGATTTGCCAGTTGAATTATTTCAAAAAGAGCTGAATGAACTTGTGAAAAAAAAAACCAACAAAAGCAAACCTTTTATATCATCTGAGAAATTTGGATTCACATCCGAATTTACATAAGATGATTTACTATCTCTTGAGAATATCCAATGCTCTGAGCGCAAAGGTTTTGAACAGTATCATCATGAGTGTATCAACACTTTAAGGAAAACTGAAAATTTCTATTGTGTAAGCTTTAATAATGAGGATAACATAAGTTACAATTAGGGGTGGGCGCAGGACTGATTTGGGACGGGATCAAGATTGAATATTGAGTACCATAATTCGAAATTAAATTTATTCATCCCAATCTCGACCCTATTTATTGTGGGTACCCGCGATTGGGTATCCTCAATAAATCGAATCGGGGTGGAATAACTCTATAGGATATTTATTTTAACATATAAATAAAAATAGAATATATGTTAAATTAAATGTAGAATTACAAAAACTTCACATTGTATTAATATATATCAAATTATGATATTCTTTTTTGTTTTGACAATGGCATGTGATGTGCTTTTTGCCTTCTGAGATTTTTAATGAAAATCTTTAACTTAAGAAAATATATATCATTACCGAAATACTCAAATGAACCATTTTCTGGAAGCCTAGCTACTTGTAATGTGTCTCCTGTAAAATTAATTTATCGACATACACTTCTTTTAGGTTAACTATTGTACAAAAGTTAATAAATAATTATCTACTTAAGCACTAGATAAATTATTCTTATATGATCATATTGTTGGACCTAATTGTCATAACTATTTTCTAACAAAAATACATTTTTTTCGAATACCCTATTGAAATTCGGATATTAAGTTTTCAATCCCAATCCCTACTCGAACATATAATATAAATTTCAGGAATTTATATTTCGGATATTCAATCCCTAAATTCCGACCCTATCGGAATTTTTTTACATCGGATTGGTACGGGATCGGGATTATCCGACTCCCACCCCTAGTCACAATAGCGGTACAAGAAATCCTGAGAGCACTCCTAAATTATTTATGTTCACCCTCTTAAACACAAACAAGAAATGTTGGACCAATAGTGCAACCAACAACAATATGAATCATATTGTTCTTCTTGACTATGATAACATTGATTCTGTTGATGGGATCAATGGTTGTGAAACCACTAACAACTTCTACAGGTGGTTGAGTGGATCCATAGTTTCGGATGGAAATTATCCATTTGAAGGAGAATTGACCTCCGAATAGAAGATTGAGCAACTAAAACAGATGTATGAAGAGCTAGCTCAGAAATACAACATTTTGAAGAACACTGTCAAAGCTCTGGAACAAGAGAATGAGCAACTGCAGACACAGAATGCTCTCCTCAAAGCTGAAAAATGGGAACTATATAACCTCTCATATTCGAAGTCAACAAGGTAAAACCTTCACCTCCATCACAGGTAACCACATTGTATTTAATGTGAGTATTTCTACCCTTGATAAGACATATGAATCAAGAAATCATAAAAAGATTTTCACATGCCAATTTTGCAATAGATTAGGTCATTAGAAGGCATTTTGTTTTCGATTTAAAAGAACTCAGGCAAAAAAGGTTAAACCTGATTGTGACATGGTCACTCCCTCTTCAATAACTATGCATAATGATTCAACTATTGATTCAACTTCTCTATTGATTGGTTGTAAACTTAAAATTGATTATATATATGTGCAATATAGTGGTTTATGCTGTAACTCTCAAAATGCAGGATAATGGTACATTAATAGTGGGTTCTCCAGGCACATGACATGTTGAAACGACTATCTAAAATGAATTGTTCCTCAAGCCACTGGTCTGGTCACCAATAGAAGAGGTAATCAAGGAAAAGTACTAGGAAAAGGGGTGCTGAATTTTGAAGGAATACTTTTGGTCCAGATAACGACAAAGGAAAAGACTAGAGGGGGAGGGGATGAATAGTCTTTTCAAACTTTTATCGATAAACACTATTTCTCAGAAATTGGTGGGTTTATGATACTTAAATCCAGAGAGTGGAAGACTTAACCGTTAGATAAATGAGATTGTGCTTTGCAATAGTAAATGTGTGTGGGTGTTACGCTGAGATGTAAATACATAATAAGTAAATAACACAACAAGTATAGTAGTATCTAAATGTGCGTTATCCTCCAACTAGTTCATTTCAGCCTTTCTGAGACTTAGAATTCACTAGAACAGACAATTGAGTTCTCCTTACAATATATCCTATTCTAAGATCCCTACAAACAGATCGTTCCCAACCAAATATTCCTCCTGAGTTGTTCCCTAACTCCTAGAGCCAAGTACTTCATGTACTCAAGATAACCTTGGAGTTGTTCCTTAATTTCCCAAATCAAGTACTTCCAGTATTTCACGTCTTGATGGTGTTGGTTATAAGTTGATTGTTAGGAAAGCTTCTCGTATAACTTTTCAACTATATTTCCAGAGAGCTTAGAAGAGATAACACTATTTGATACACTTATTCAATGTATGGTAGGTTCTTTTTTACTGATCCAAGTGATTGGTATCCGTTCTGGAAAATAAGCTTCAGAAAGGGTATCCGAAAGTTTAATTCTTTCACGAATAACAATCTCTTGTTATAGGTTCAGGACACTTAGAACTACTTGTTGGAATTTTTGTCAGATTATACTCTAAGTATATGCAGCGAAATTTCAAAAAATTTATTGACTAACATGATAACAGTAATTCAATGTGCTAAACATAAATTAGCGAAGCTTACTCTAATAGCTCCGATTGATGTTAGCGGCTTGCAACTCGTCATTAGCAAATTCAAATCTGCTCCTTTTTCTTCGAGTTTCTCTAGTCCCTCTCTGAACATGTTTCACTCCTCGTGTAAATTCAGGCTGTTTGTTGCTTCTCAAATTTTGATATTCACATTAATTTCTTTTTTATCAAGAAGAACGTTAGGATGCCTTATACAGAGAATACCAAATGAAGTGAGAATAACAAGATCAAATATTGTCTTCTTCTCTGTTTGTTGTCCTTTTTTGATTTTGATGGAAAAATTAATCTCATTAATTCTTCTCACACACAAAACTGAAACATATGACCAAAAAGAAACCAAACGGACGAACGGCTAAGTGAAACTACAAACTGACAAAGGCAATTGATGGTCATTAACTCCGAATAAAAATGATACCTAATTGAATATATATAATTTGCATATGGATGCTAGGACATGCCTAAAATAATTGGCCATTACATTTCTATTTCACTTTTTTGAAATGGAAAAGATTGTTAATCCTGTGAGATTATAAGCCTAATTACATGATATATGTACTTTTCAAATGCATTTATTGTTAATTCCCTTAAATAATCACAATTAGTATTGTTATAATTGTCACTCAAAGCAAACAAATGGATGCTTAACTTAGCAGGTTGTGGACTGGGCCAAGGGCCATGTGAAAAATTAGGCCCCATACGATTGAACAGCCCACATGAGGCTAAAACGATGACTATTAGATGTAACAAATCAAGAAAAACAAGAAAGGAAAACAAAAAAAAAAAAAGGAAACAAGGATAAAAGGAAAATATTTGGTTACTGGGAATCAACCATAGCAGTATTCCAACAGAGCTAGTTAATGCTTAGTTGAATTTTGATATGATATATCTCAATCCTAATAACGATATCTTTAAGAATTTCAAATGTTTTTCCTAACTTTATCCGTGTCAACAAACAATTCGAAATACCTCAACTCTTTTAGAACATGTCCGGATCAAATAACAATGATTCGAATAATATAAATGAGACATTTCATGTTCAAAATCGAGGGGTAGCACTGCTACCCCACTCTTTCATGTGGGGTCGCCCGTGAATTCTAATTATAATACATATTGCGACTACAATGATCTAGGGTAGTACTAGAATAAATCTAATAGTATACACATCGTGACCACTGTATCCACCTCCAAAAAGTGTAAGGGATACCGGTAAAGAGGTTCTCGCCTCATTGGCTCTCTGAGTCCGGCAGAGTCTTCAGAAAATCATCTCTGGGGAGGGCCAGAAAGGGTTTGAAGGTCATAACCAGGCCAATGAATTCAACTACATTCAATATGAAGAAAACCATGTGGACACCTGTATGTATACATCATCATATCAAAACCATAATTTTAATCAACATAGTATTGTAAGCAAATTCTCAGGCAGCGAGACGCTTGACATAGAACATCGAATGCAAGTTTTGTTACCTGGCAAGAACTCTGTGTTCTGACGGCGCTGAGCCCAAGAGAGTCTGCAAATGTTGTAACATGTTAAAGGATGCAACACACAATCTTAAAAAGAGTTGTGACATAAGGATATATATTAAGTTTAGTGTGAGAGGAGAAAAGAGTGGGACTCACAAGGAACCCCCAGCAGCAGGACCGACTGCTTTGAATAGAGACATAGCAGACATAGATATGCCATTTGCAGCTCCTCTTTGTTCCTGGGACTGATACAATTTACAAGTCAACAATCACACTGTAACGATTTTACACTTCTGGTCTCCAAAATAAAAGATGCAGTTTAAGGGAAGACTAACCACAGCTCTATTTTGCATGACGAGCAGCCCCGTAGTGATGGAAAGCTGATTATATCACAAGGAATCAGTGACAGCACAAGTAATACATGGATATCTGAAATAACTAGGTCACTTTAGATACGTTTGCATGCATCTGTGTTTATCAGCAAACTTGAAGTGAATCTCACAAGCAACCTAAAGTCGTTAACAAAAGAAAGCAGCATGATTCCTCCTAAAAGACTTCTCAGTTTCACGTTCTTAAGCCTAAAGTCCACATTACATACTCCCTCTGCCAAAACTGCAAAGAGGAAGCTTTTTCCGCGACACCTAAAATGGCAATGTGGAATCTTTTAATGGGATTGGAGAGTCCTAAAACTCAAGTAAACAAAAACCCATATCACTGAACCAATTTAATACAATAGGCATATGTATAACCACATAAATGCCTGCTTCAGACATTAGTAAATCCATATATATGATTTTCTGAAAAAGGAAACTATATACAAGAAGGAAAGTAAACTGAATATAAAATAATACAAGTACTCACAGAGAGTGTATTCTTCAAATTGGAAGCGCAATTAAGCACTACCGAAAGGAGAAGCCCAGACAATTTGGTTATAAAGGGGTAGCTTGATAGTAATGGTATGGTCAAGGACTGCAATGACAAACTGTTATGGTGGCAAATTACAAAAGATGAAGAGGAAATATGGAATAGAGATGTGAGGGCCTACAGCTCCAATACGTGAAACCGTGACCGGTCCCATGATCCACTCGGCCCAAGGATAAAGAAATAACTGAGAAAGTAACATCCCAAATCCTGAATGTTTAAACAAATATCACTGAAAATTTGAGAAAGAGTAACCAAAGTCGAAAATGACAAGTTCATCTTTGCCATTCTGTTCTCAGCTTAAAAAGTTACTATTAGGGAGGAACTAAACACCTGAAATAGAAAGAACTTCACCAACATCTGCTGACGTATAACTCAAACCTCCCAAGTTCTTTGGACTGACCGCCCATAATGAAAATATCTGCATGAGGAAATAAAATAAGAAAAGATCGGAACTTGGTAAACACATAGAGAAACATAATATAGAATAAATATAAGTTCCACCTTTTTTTCTCTCTATTATAAGTTCTTTTTTATTATATATTTCTGCCTGCATCTAAATTGATTAGATTTTTAAATTCGTAAATAGCTATTTTCTGGCGTCGCCCCTCACTACGATTATATTAAGCTGCAACTGAATATTTTTCAAAATCAGGGAAGACACTATATGTGACAAATTACCTCTGAGTAGGCCATATCATGAAGTTGGAAAATGCAATAGACCATGATAGCAGATACTAAGGGCCAATTTTTAAGGAGACTCTTTTCAGGTGGTTCGTGCCTGCACTCAGACGTGTCAACTTCAGTATGATTGTGAATGGTTTCCTGCACATTGTCACTAGTTTTAGACGGAACACCTAATCACCTTTGCAAAAAACTCCTCAACAGATGGAAAATTAGCACCTACGAAGCAGACTGAACCAGGGAAGGCAAAGGAGAATCATCTAGAGTGAGATTTTAGACCAAAAAGTGAAAAGGAAAAGTCTACAAAGCTCTTCTCACTCGTGTGAGTTTCAATTTCTGGCATACAGATGTCTTTTGTGTAAAAATTAATTAGGCAAGAATCAGAATCAGAATACTTATCTTTGAAACACCAGAAATGATATCATTCATTTGATTGCAAATTTAAACAAAAATAAAAGAAGAAAGAAATTGGAAATTTGTCGCAGACTACAGAATCATATTTGAGGATGAGCAAATTTGAGAAAGCTTCAAGGAGAAAACATACGGGAAGCCAGCAAGAGACGATTGTTGCAACCAAAGCAAAGATGGATATCACAATACACGGTAGTAAATACGGAAACCTGAAATCAACATAGATGATTAAAGATAGCAGAACTTGCTCTGGGAAATGGTTGAAGCATTAGAAATAGGTAAATCTTCTAAATATAGGGCTCACCGTCCAAAAACAGACTCGGTTGAGAATACTCCAGGATACTTTTCTGCAGGCTGCAAGTTTACAGGGTGAAATAATCTCACATTTTCTGGTAGATCAGAAAATGCTTTTCGAATATACCAATTGGAGCTTCTCAGACAATATTTAGTTAAGCAAGGTCAAGAAACTAAAGTTCAACATACATTTAAGTTGCATTTCTATTTTCCTTTCAATTTTGCAAATAGAAAAAAAATAAAAATAAAAACTAGATGTTATAGGATGCACTGATTTGAAAAGTATGCAGACCAAAAGGCAAGATTGATGACTGTAAACTGATTTATCCTTCAATACAATTGCAAGATTTGTAAACCATACCTGTGCGAGAAATCCTCCGACAGCAGGACCTATTACAAGGCCAATGCCCCAGGAAGTACTAATCTGTAAAGAACCAAATAGACATATTCAGAGTGAAGGCAGAAGTGATGAATCCTAACAGAGAGACAGGGTCGAATGGAAAGAACAAATAACTCACAACTGACATCCCCATAGCCTGGTGTTCTTTACGACAAATTTCAGAAGCATATGCCTGCATCAGTTAGATATTGTATTCCTAGAGTTAGTCTAACAGAATATATGAACTATGATAGGCCATTTGGCATTTGTAAATTGTAATTCATACACAGGTAAACAAAATCAGAACAAAAAGAATCAGCAAAGCACATTTACGATTATATGGTTAAATACATGCCACGTGCGACTCGCAATATGTGGAAGAACTGCTTTGTAAAGAATTCAATTTCATTGATACCCATTTAAGTACAAAGCTGCCAAAGGAAATTTTGGAGAACCAGGTGTGACTCATAAAATGTGAAAGAAATAAGACTTCAGAAAGGTTTGTATCTATTGAACAAGGTCTGACTCATAAGTGAAAGAATCCAGAAGGGCTTCTCTATTTTGTGTACATTAATACAATACCCAGAAAATCTATGACTCACTCACAATCGCAGGTATAATGAAGGTGAAAATGTTGGTAATCAACAATGCACTCAGCCTGATATTCTGTTCATTGCAGAATGGTGCACCGATATCTCATAAGCCAGATTCTAGGGAAGCAAATATTGGTATGCAGATGATAATAATGGAAAACGTATACATAATATATGACCCATATATACAGACTCCAGAACACCAAATGATCATATGGCAGAAGAGCTCTAAATAGATAAACATCTGCTCGAAGAACTCCAACTAAACAAATGAGCATGAGAGTCATCACTTAATAACAAGTCAACATCACAAAAGTGTGTCTGCCTTAATCTACATAGAAGAAGAGATCTCTGAGTGCCATAAAGATATTTGAAGAGTGTCCATACCCTCATAGGACCAAGTACACCACACAAACTTCCGAGAAGGAACCTCATACAGATTGCCATCCAAAAGTTTACACTAAGTCCAAAAAGTGTATTCAATATAACCCTGAGATTTTTACAGTGGTAAAACAAGTGTCATATGTACAGGTTAAAAATAAGCTGAACTGAATCAGTGCAAGATAAAGTAACATGCACTACCACTTACACCATTATCGTGCCAAATATGATAATCGGTTTACGGCCATGTCTATCAGCCAACTTTCCCCAAAGCAGAGATGTCAAAGCTCTTCCAAACATGAATGAAGATCCTTCATAAAAAACAATATTTGCATAGATATTGGCAAACAACAGATCAATTTATAACATAAGGATATTACTTATTAGAAAGGAAACTAACCCACATATCCAGCATAATAACTTATATCTTCTTCCCTTTTAGCTATATGGAAGTCTCTGATCTGGAGGAAGTACACAAAAAAACATCACAAATTGATTGACAAATGCAAATGAACTCAGAACAATTGTGTGGCTCTTTTTCATAAGATAGCAAACAGATCACAGAGAAGTGAGTAAATCAGAACACAACTAATTTCATTATCAGTAGACAACTTGATTTTTTTAATGTATACTTCAGAGTTCAGAGAGCCTACCACCTGCTGACAATAGAAACATATATGAACAAGAGACTGAATAGAAGTGGATGCAAATACAGTGCTAAGAGAGAAGATATAATATGTGAGAGCACCGTACCATGAAATAAAGGAAAGGAAAGAGAGATGATATTGGCAGTGCTGTCAATGAGACCAGAAATAACCATCAATTAGCATGGAAGTTGATCAAAGTCAAGGATAACAACATATCAGTACGATCGGTTTCAAATTCAACTACATCAACTAGCAAGGACATCAAGTTGATGTAACTCAACTTGTTCACAAAATCTGCATAAAAACTGAATTCTTAGTGTTCACGTGTTCGGAAGACAAAGAAACTACAATACTAACACGGAAAAACACTAAAAAAGGAAAGAATTCCAAGACTCAGGCTGTTGACAAAGTTCTCCTCATATGTACAAGATGACATCAACATTGAATGGATCAGAAATTAGTAACTCGGTAAGGAAAAATCAGGATTTAAACAGAACTAAGAACACCATCCCAAATGCTGAATACGACTGCACAGGTGTGCCAATTTGATAATGCTTTTACTTTGACCAACGACAACGCAGTAGAGTTTCCGGAACCATAAAATAAGCAAAACAAATCGTATGTACAAAATTGAGCATCTGCAGCAGGCCAACTACACAATCAACGACCACCCGTGCTCTTGTGCACTAGAAAAGAAATCTTTCTTTCAAAATTACACACTTTAACACATTTGATGCATAGACTTCAACACACATCCCATGAAAACCAAGAAAGACGGAGGGCCAAGAAATGCCATAAACCGAGTGCCAATTACATCCTAATAAATCAGGTTTAACCAGAATTACAAGAAAATATCGGAAGGTAAAAAGTAAGTACTAATCTAGAGAATATACATCAGCAATAGACATCAGATAATTTATTTATGTCAATATGAACAAAAGTGAAAAAAGCAAGAATCTTGCAAAAGGTAAATTAAAACAAGAGAGACAGAAAGAAAGAATAGAGTGATCACCTGCAGAAAGTGTAATAATCGAGACAAAACCCAAATGCTTGAAAGGGATCCCATTGTCGGAATCTTTAAGCTTCTGGATTATGCAACCTGGGCAACTCTCTTCTTCTTGTTTCTTGATCAGCAATGGCTCCTCCTCAGCCATTAGCTCTTCTTCTTTGTGTTCACAATTTGTTCTTATGTCTCGTTTTCTTGTTAGTTAAAACTGTATGTATTTATCAATTGATTGATTCAATTCCCAACTGATCCACTATACTATTCAGCAGCTTGGAGTTTGACCAACACAATAAGTAGCGCGTCGTTTAGCACGCAGATTTGTAGGGCCTGCCATTACCACAGTAAGATCCAAACTTACGTTTATACTGACGACCAAGATAATGCCTCCATCCGTATGTCTTTCACTTCACTATCATAGAAATTCAACAGGGTCCCGACTTGCATTTCACACACAAGACAACCATATTATTAATTGGGAGCTCACATAACTAAACAAGAAAAGTGGTTACGAGTTAAGATTTTGTTAATAAACTTTTGTGACATTCTAACTTGGGACATAAATAAGAATATCTTCAGTAGTGCTGCAATAGAGAGTTGCAACTCGTGTTCAGACTCCAACAGAGTTTAAATACGAGTTGCAAATTTGAGGCGTTGGACACCTGAGCCCCGATATTTTAGGGCGAGCACATCGCCTATCCTTATTTTTTTTCTTTTTCTTAATTTATTTTCTATCTTCCTTTTTCTTTCTTATTTTCTTTCTCCTCTTGCTTCGTCTTTATTTCTTTCTTTTGTCTTTCATTTCATGTTTATTTATTTTGTTCATCTTCCTTTTTTTCTTCTTCTTTTTCTTCTCCTTTTATTTCAATTGAATACATATATTAATTGTAAATATAATATTTGAAACAATTAAGGCACTTCTTTACTTATAAAATTTAAAGTGCAAATTATTTAACACTAAAGTCACACATGTAACATACTTGAAAAATAGATTGTATAATTTTTAATTTAAAGTATATAGATTTTTAATTTTGAAGTATATGTGATTTTTATTTTCAAGTATATATTAAAAAAAAGTGTTTATAATTAATTAATAATATTTAAAATAAATTCCAGAATGAATTTTAAAATGAAGAGAGAAAGATGAAATGAATAATTAATTTTAAAAGAAATGTTAAAATGACGGGTTCGAATATATCTAATTTAACAACTTTCAATCGAGTGCAGCCTACGTCAACCATCCAAATGGGAGCCACTGCAGCACACTCTACCTGACATTCGATTAGGTAGGTACAGCGGCCGCGCATAGCTTAAACTTCTTTCTTCTATCAAGGAACATGCTCTAATCACGAAGGCAGTTTGTTACTATGGTCTTCAACCCTCACATCCAAGCTTTTCGATATCTATTATTCAGGACTTGTGATCCGAACTGCAATGTAAATTTCGAAAAATAGATATTGGGTTTTATTATTGGAGTAGTGAATTGTGCAGAGTTACAGAGTGAGTTGTAGTGAGTGGAATGCTGACGTGGCAGAGATTTTGAGACTGAGTGGGTTACAAGTTGCAACTGATCAAAGATGGTCAATTGATAAGATAAAGTGAATAAAATAGAAAATATAATAAATAAAGTAGAATATACTAACAATAAAAGAGTGTGATTAAAGATCAGATACATGCGTACCAAAAGGTTATGAGTTTGATTCATCGAAATTGATAACTATTTTTTATGAATAGAGATTAGAGAATTATTGAGACGTGGTGATTAGATATTGATAATAAATTTATCCAATCAATAGTAATTGTAATATTATATAATATCTGAAAAAAGTTAAGAGATATGAATAAAGTAAAATATATATTTTCATTTAAAAAATTATGTTAAATTTCAGACAAATCGAAACGAAAAATAAAAATTTAAATTTTAAACGGATCAAAATGAAAAATGAAAAGTTGAGATCGGATAAGTAAATGTTGAGTTGAGAGTTGAGAGTTGAGATCGGATAAGTAAATGTTGAGTTGAGAGTTGAGACAATCTGCAGTTAGAGATTCATTACAAATTACTCAAACTACCGAAAAAATCGAGGATCATGAAAGATTTTGAATTGTGTCTCAGGTCTAATATATGAGTAGCTTCTCAACCTCTTGTCTGGCAATTCTTGTCATTTCATCGTTATAGTTAGGAAGTATATATGTAGGATCAATACGTATCTTCTTCAGTGAAACTGCACTCTCGATTAAGTACTTGGCAAATCCCAAGTCAAATTCCCTGCCCGTGAGTCCAACAAGCTCTATAATCTTCAAGGATTGATGAATGCATGCATTAAAATTTATTATCCCTTCACCCCTCTTTAATGAATTATCATACATACGATCAAACTGCATCCACAAAATCAATGGAGAAATGCTCATATTCAACAACTGAAACATAATGTCAGGTTATGGACTTATTTGCCCGTGCATACTAAGTTAGAGGTCGATCAAACATCGAGCATTTGGATGTTTTTAGCAGATGCATAGACAAAAGTAATTACCTGGAGTATAAAACTTTGCAACACAGGACAATCAGCAGGGAAACAAGAGCAAACCAATCGTCTTCAGTTTTTGTCAAAAATCTGATATACCCTACCTCACCGCCCTGAGCCTCTCGACCCTCCACCACCACCATATCCACCACTCTCACCACCATACCCACCGCCATATCCCACTTCCTTCTCCATCCGCGCCACCGCCATCCTGCCGCACAGCTGACGAGAACATTTGCGAAGAAGAAGATGGACCGTCTCGAAGTAAGTATGCCGTATGATTGCAAAATTCACTGGAAAATTGAGTCCTCTGCCGTCTTCATTTAATTTTTTTCTGCAGTCTTGATTTCTTCTGTAGTAAGTCTTGATTTGATTTCTTCTGCAAAATAATTGTTGGTTTGTTATTTTAATCTGTAGAATAGCAAGCTGTATAATTTAATTTGGATTGGATGAATAGTAGCTTATGTAGGCAAAATGAATGTACAGTACCAAGATTTCAATTTTTCCAATTTCAATTCCATGCCAAACACAATTTCAGCTAAATCCATCAAAATGTACATTGTAATGCTATGCCAAAAAACAAACCTCTGAAAAATAGAAAAGTTATTTTCTCTAAAACATTTTAATTTCACCCATTCATTTCCTTTTTCCCAATTCCCCTCAGAATCAAATTAAGTGTAAAGGCTATTTTTTCTATAACATTTTTCTAGAAAATCTTAATTTCGCCAATTCCTTTTCTCTTCCCCTAATTTCCCTGATTCCCTCAAACCAAGTTAAGCCTGAAAGTTGAATTGAATTCTAGCATAGCCTAAACTTGGGCATTGCAACTCGTATATTCATCAATCAATCAGTGCGATTCAAAGATCACAATTAAACTTGCTTATAAGATGGGAATGCTTG
>JAYMSP010001343.1:0-33175 GCA_036897095.1 Plantago elongata
AGGGGGAGGGGGGGTATCTGAAAGTTATGAGTTATTGTAAAATTACTTCAAGTCTTCAACACAATATGCTTTTTTAACACATCCCTCGAATGAATATCTCCTTGTAAGAGCTATGCCATTTGATCCATTTTGATGGTTTTACATATCAATACTTGCCTTGCAAAAATATACTGTGTTTAATGGAATTCTTTAGTGGTCAACAGTGATTATAGCCACAGGCCGCGCCATCCTAAAAAGCTAGTCTTCTCACTTTGCACCTCATACCTTTGGGTATACAAGATTTAGCTCCCCCAATTTTTTCTGCATCTTATCTATGTGCTTGCAAAACCTTCTCAAACAGGACAAAGAAAAAGATTGTTCCATGCCTTGCCACAGATAGTATAATTACGATCATGATCTAATTTTAAGTAGAATTTTTACCAACTGCTTCAAATCCTAACTTTGTCCATGGCAATCAATGGTATTTTATGAAGGTGGCTGTTGCCTAATGATCTTATGAATCTAGTAATGATATTTCTTTGTGGTGTCTTTTGTAGTGCTAATAGAGGAGCACACCGTCCAATTATGAATCTTCATGAGAGAAGTTTGAGTGTTTTGGCCTGTCGGTATGCAGACGAGGTGATTATTGGTGCTCCATGGGAGATCTCTAATGATATGGTGAGTCTAGATTCACATATATCTCACAGTTGCATGAAAGTATATTCTCTTTACGTACTCCTAGGAAGTCAGAAAATTTCTTCAATAGGTTGCACCTTATGGTGGTCATGAGAGATTGAAAGAAACAGGCCAAGATTTTCTCTTCTGGTGTGGGGCAGAGGGTTGTTGGATTTAGAGCCTCTTAAAAACAGTTTGTACCTAGTTGAGCTTTTATGTCATTTTCGTTTCTTACTACCACAGATAACGACGTTCAATATCTCGTTGGTTGTGCATGGGACTGTTGCTGAAGATAATGACTTCATGAAGGTACGTTTGTGGCACAACTAATTTTAAACATCTACCAAAATAATCTTTGCATGTATGGATTAGTCACTAATTAGTCATGTACTTTTTTGTTCCTGTAGGAGGGTCGGAATCCTTATTCTGTTCCTATGAGCTTAGGCATTTTCAAGCAGTTGGAAAGTCCTCTGGATATAACAACCAGCACAATAATTAAGAGGATTGTATCAAATCACGAGGCTTACCAGGTTTCGTCTCTAACATTATGCTCTAAGAATTGAAATATTACAGCACTAATTGTTTCCAGTAATACCAATTATTCAGGATATAAGTTATTGTCCAAAGAAGAAGAATATGAATTGACTAGATATATACTTCCTTGTCTTTACCTATCTAGTACCTTTCACCTGATTTATTCTGATGTTTTGCTCATGCAGAAACGGAATGAGAAGAAAGCTGAAAGTGAAAGAAGGTACTATGAAGGAAAAACTTTTGTAACAGGTGATTGATTCACACGATGAGAGAATAATGGAGGTACATACACAAAACATTATTACCGTTACCCATCTATTTTAGCAGGTCTTTTTGGGCCTAACAATCCGACTTTCAGGCTTCAGCTTACTCCCTTCACTTGGTGAATATGCGGCTGTAATCATTTCAACGACAATCAGGATTGGCAAGATGTCTCACTAGTAAGCTTGTTTATTTTCTACCCGGGTTGCTTGTAGAAGTTTAGAATGGTAAACCAAGCATTACCTGTTATATTTAAGCAGAGGCAGAATATTTAGATTTTCTTAGTTTTAGAAATTTGGTCAGAGTCTTTGATGCAATGCTAGTTTAGTATTTTGAACGAGTTACCAGTAAATTCGACCGTGATCTATATTATCATATAGTATGCTCATTAGAAAAGAAGGAAAAACAAAACAAAATAGCACTATATTTGTGCTAACATGTAATTTTTGTTACTGTTGTAGTATTTATTTGTGAATCTGTCATGGCCTAGTTTTTATTTTGTTCTTAATATTGTGATTATGTAATGCTGATGGTTTACATTAGCGAGAATCAAGATGCTTAGTATCTGAATTCTAAGTTTTATATCAGTAGCTGTTTATGTTGGCGCATATTCTGCCCGTACTATTCATTTCTTTACGTCTTTCTTTTCACTCTGTCTTGCAACTCATTGGGTTGGAGGGTGTACTTGTTCGATTCTGGATGATTTTTTACAAGCATAAGCATATTCTGCACTGGTACAATGTACTGGGGGACTTATTTTTCTCAACCCGAACTATGGAACTAGTACTATATATCTAACTATTAATTCCAACAGAACATGGTTCTGTGAATGTTCATGATTGAACAGAGTGTTTATAGTAGAAATCACAATTTGCAATCGTTCTCTGGCACTAGTTCTGAGCCGGGGAGTAGAAGTTTCAGGTGCTTGCTTTCTACACTAGGTTGCCAATTTCACAAGGATTTTATGATCACTTGGAACACTGCACACCTAGTCTTCTTTATTCATGACTAACACTGAACTTGTTCATATTTATGGTGGAAGCTGGTTTCTTGAAAACGTTTCGATTGACAATAGAACAAGTTTGACAATTTACAATCAAGAAAATCAACAGAAGGGTAGACCAAAAACTGTATCCAAATTCTGAAGGAAATAAAGAAAACATGATGAATCAAATCCATGCTCAAAAGCATCCCTCCGTGTCTTTGTAATCTGAAGCCTTCAGTACCCTACCAATCTCCTACGACATGAAAGCTTCAGCTGAATACATGATTTGATCTTCAGTCAAGCATTCAGCACTCCAGACTCCAGTCTCTCATGATGATATCTCGTGGTGTGTAAACGGTTTTCTTCAACACATGACTTGCCAAATCCTTGACCGCCTGGCATAGGAGAAGACTCGACTGACCAGAACATCTGATAAACAAGGCAACGGTTTGCTACGCAGAGCTGCACGAGTGCAACCTTGTTTTGGATGCCTGGGGTACATGTAACATCCAGGCCAACAATTAGGCGGTTGAGCTCATCATGGTGGATTCGTTCGGTCTGGGAGATCCATTCCTCAACAACTTCAGGGTCGTTGGTCATAGTAGTGGCGATCTTGGAAGTGTGGAAGTAGACATAGTGCTTTGACCTGTGGGCGTTCCAGATTTGGACTGCCATTGTTGGTTATTTGCAATGACACTTTGTTACTGTAATTAG
This sequence comes from Plantago elongata, assembly GCA_036897095.1. NCBI lineage: Eukaryota > Viridiplantae > Streptophyta > Magnoliopsida > Lamiales > Plantaginaceae > Plantago > Plantago elongata. The sequence goes on from JAYMSP010001343.1 coordinate 3,149, forward strand.
GAGGATATTTATAGTAGAGAATTTAGCGCAAGTAAGAAAAGTTTTATTAGACTTGATCACTTACCATATTCATCTGAGCTGATTCCGAGAATAATTTTGTTTTCCAGATCTTGCAGTAGTAGCTTCCTAATTGCAACTTGTGCTGTAACAACAACCTCGCCCATCCATGGACTTCGGCTTATACATAGCCCCCCTAGGTTACACAAACATGGACACAAGAACACGACTTGTCGACTTCTAAGGGATAATTGAGGTCTGTGACAAATCATCATGGTCATGAGCCAACTTCACCTGCAATGTGAACCGGAGATGAAAATTCTAACATGCTGATACCATTAGCAGGATCACTCTTCATTGTGGTCTGAATCTTCCCTTACCCAATGTCTACAAAAAGAACACGCTAGGGATACTTAAGCTCCCCAAGGAAATTTTGATACTAAAGGAGACGGCAGAGAGTTAAAATAGTTCTTACCGCGAAAACAAGGCCATCTTCTTCCACCCAAGTCACTATAGGACTTGCATGAAGATCAATTAACCTTCATCTTCAGGTGATCTCCATCTTCGATAGCAATAGATATCATAGCCTGGAAGAAAAAAATTGAAAAATTCCAGTCCCTTGCACATGTTGGGGTACACAGAAAGAAAGATGAGACCCCACCACAAGCATTACTATTCACTGTGCTACTCAAACATTTTTTTGCTTTCAAGGCAAGGATCGAATATAGTACAGAGATTGATTTGAACATATGCTTACAGATGAAGAAAAGTCGAAAAAATTAATCTCTGTACTATATTCGGCTTCCCTATCATCACTCTGGTCCAGAGTTGCACTAAACGCAGATAGATCGGACCCCAGCAAATTTTAACCATAAACCTCAGATCCTCAATATTGCAGGATCTGCTACTGCATAATAGACAGCTCTGCAGTGACAAAAAACCAAGTATAGTCAATTAGATCTAAATTTTTTGTAAAGGGAATTACTCAGACAAGCATAGAGACCTAAAAACCAAGTAGTAGAATGAGAGAATGTCTTCTAAGGTGTTTACCTAATCAGGAATGGGTGACCAGAGAGCAGCTGCAAAAGCACCATTAAAGCCTTGCAATCTCAGGTGCAAGCTATCCCTTCTGTGATACTTTTCTTTGTCAAATTTACCAGTAATCTTTACATGAGCAGACACCACCTTGGAAATGATGGAAGCGATATGCATCACGTACAATTATTGTTCGGCCCACCATCCCAGATACAAATTTAATCCAATTATGGCAGTCACTGCAAATTCGCAGATTTTTCATAACATGCAGGGGAATCATATTAGGCAAACTTAAAAGGCCATACGACACTGCTAGCTTTTCACTATGAACACATGTTGATGGGTCCTTCTGCTCCAGTTCCAAGTCACTCCATAGACTGTTAAACTCTTGCACATAACCAATAGCAGATGCCCGCTCATTCAATTCTTCCAAATACTTGTATATCTCATCTGTAAGAGGATGGAGTCTATCACCAGCAAAAAATGCATGAACCAAGTTCTTTACTTCAATCCAACTACAACCTGGCTCTTTTACAACACCTTTATCTTTCATGAGCCGTCTAGCTCTATCACGATTGTCCCATCTGCCACCAACAGCATACATGTTTGACATGAGAACATATGTAGCTGGGTCTTCAGGTGCTAGTTCTAAAAGATGCTCTGCTGCAACCTTGCCAATCTCTGTATTCCGCTGAACTGTGCAGGCACTTAAGAGCGTTCTCCAGACCATAGCATCAGGCTTAACTGGCATGGACTCCACAAACTCAATAGCACGATGGACTTGACCTGACCTCCCAAGAGTATCAACAATGCATGCATAATGTTCTAGTATTGGTACTAAGCCGTGCTGCTCGTTCATTGAGTTGAAGTAGCTAACACCCTCCTCCACCAACCCGACATGGCTGCAGGCTGACAGAACACCTATATATGTTATATGATTTGGCCTCACTTTTAGCTCCTTCATGTTTTCGAAGAGCTCTATAGCTTCGCCACCACACCCATGTTGAGAATAGCTTGTGATCATGGCATTCCAAGAAACTTCAGTTTTCCAGGGTATCTCCATGAACATCTTTCTGGCATCAGGAAGACGTCCACATTTCGCATACAAAGTAATCAATACATTACATACTTCTGTCTCAGCTTCATATCCTGTTTTTACTATTCTATCATGAGCCTGTAAACCCAGCTTATAATTTGTTAAATTTGCTGCTGCACTAATAGTTGACACATAAGTGAACATACTAGTTTCTATTCCAGCTTGAATCATTTGAGCGAACACTTTCAGGGCTTCCTCAGTCTGCCCACTCTGCGCAAAACCTGATATCATCCCATTCCATGAAACAGTATCTCTAGCATTTATTTTCTGAAATGCCAAGTGTGCCTCCTGTATACAACCACATCTAGCATACAGACATACAAGTGCATTTTGAATTGAAAGATCTGATGAATAACCAGAGGCGACACACTGAGAATGAATTTGGCGTCCTTGGTTAAGAGCTTGAATCCCAGCACATGCACTTATCACACAAGCCAATCCTATATTATCTAATCGAACACCTCGTTCATGCATTTCTACAAAAAAATTAAGAGCTTCCTTAAACATGCCATGCTTAGCATATCCAGCTAACATAGTTGTCAAAGAGACCATGTCATCTTCCTCGAGGCCTCTAAAAACTTTCAGAGCAGCCTCCAATTTTCCAAGCTTGGCGTACATATCCATTAGAACACTACAGGAATGCACATTTGGTTGAAATCCAGTTTTTATGACTTGGGCATGTACTTGCTCTCCCAATTCAAGTGCCCCGGCCGATGTACATGTTCTTAAAATACTAGGATAAGTGTACTGGTTAGGGTGCAAGCCATGAATTTGCATCTGGGAATAAGTTCTGATTGATTCGTGAAGATCACCAATCTTTCCATATGCAGTTAGCATCACATTCCAAAGGACTACATTATCTGTCCTAGCCGTCAAGAAGAACTTATGAGCTGTTTTGACATCCGCAGATTTTACATAAAGGTCTAGCAGAGAACCCTCAACTATGACATCCGAACACATTCCTGCCTTGATTGCATAAGAATGCAGCTGCATTCCTTTGTGAAGAGCCCCCAGTGATGCACAACAAGCCAAGAGGCATGCAACTGTAACAATATTGGGCTTCAATAACTCCACGTACATTTTCTCAAAAATCTCAAGAGATTTATCACTTGATCCTTGCATAGAGAAACCTGAAATCAGAGTGTTGTAGGATACACTATCCTTGTGCAACATCTCACTGAAGAGTAGTTCAGAGGATTTAAATTCTCTATGCCAAGAATACAGTTTGAGTAGAGAATTACAGACGGCAAGCTCTTTTGCATATCCCCACTTGTAAACTACAGCGTGAAGTTGCTCCCCAACTTCTAAATACCCTATCTTGGCGGTGGCACTAATAATGGTTGAAAAGACATATGGAGTGAGGAGCACTCCTAACCTACGCATCTCACAATAAAGTAGGATAGCTTCCAACTCCTGACAATTGTTAGACAAGCCCGATATCATTGCAACCAAAGTTCCATTGTCCCTTTCATGCATGTTTGAAAAAATCTGAAATGCTCGATCAACACATTCATTCTTGAAGTACAAATTAATAAGAGGATTACTAAATGGAGCACTTGAACTTAAACCGCACTGGATAGTCTTAGCATGAATCTGCTGAATGAATGGAAAACCAACTTTGATTCCACAGCACGCCCGCAGAAAATTAGCTAGACCACCTTTATCCAGACTAGCATTCCCTTCAAGACATCGAAGATATAGATTCAAAACCTCAGACTTATTATTAGTGTGCGACAAAGATTTTCTAGGACTTGGAAAATCATTAAGAACTCGCAATGCAGAATCCAATTCTCCAGGAGCACCACCACCAATCCGAATTCTTTGAGCATAATTTTTTACTTGTTGATTGAACCACACTTCCGAAATTTCTGGTTGAAGCTTCTTAGAGTAGGAAGCGCCACCTCCCTTAGTTTCATTTGTGAAACTGTATCCATTTCCTTCAACTTGACACTCGTTGATGGATTCAATTGCTGTAATGCTACTATAACACACACACCTAGAGATAAAACGAGCTTCACACCACTACAAAGAAATATAACAACCAGTCAACAAAACTTCTAACTCATATACTATTACACACTACTTCATAATCCAAAGACAAAAATACTTACATTAACCTTGTAAGAAGCCTGATGAACTTTTCTGGCAATCGTCGCAAGTAAGGATGTCAATCTCATACTACCTTGAAGAATCTGATGATTCTTTCAGTGACACCTAAAAACGACTAATGATGGCATAAGTTATCGGTTCAATATAAGTAATTGCATCAACAAACAGTCGGAGCAAACGCAACGAGTTTTAGTATTCAAGAATGAAGGTAAAGACAATAAAAATACAGTTCGGTTCCATTCAGTTCAGTTCTATACTATACTTCATTTCGGTAAATTAGCACAAGAACTACACTATCCAGTATCCACAATAAGAATTCAAAGAAGCAGAATGAAAATACACTATTCAAAAGTAGTACTGCCATAACCATCAAATTTAACTATTGGCCGGCCAAGGAATGTGCCAGTAAGTAAAAAAGAAGCAGAACGAAAATGTAAATAATGTTCTTTTCTGATGACTAACCTGAATAAAGCCACCAGATTTTGGGATTTTTCTGCTGGTTTGATAAAAATCGATCTCGGTTTTCTACTGAACAGCTGAAATCGATGGTGTGAACTGTGAAGAAGGTGAATTTCTGAAAGAGACGATGTGAAGAAGATGAACAGAGCTGATTGATTTCTAATTTTAATTAGATGGTCTGAGTATGGTTTGGGCTTTTTTAAAGTTTAGATATTATGGTCCAGCTTATTAATATTGGACAATGGGTTGGACTATAAAGCTGTTAAGAACAAGGCGTATTTTATTAGGCTTGGTCGGTAATTATTTGGGAGAATTACGAATCAGTGATATTTTCGAATTGATAATTCAAAAAAACTATCGATGCTTCATTTGCATTTATATTTCTATAATATAACAAAAAGTTATATATCGTAACATTAAATATACATTTTTAGTTGTGAAAAATGTATTATTTATACTATATGATACAACAGTTTCAGGTGATTTTTCAGCAAATATTTTATTTTCTTGAGCCATTTTTTGAAATTTGCTCTTCAATTAGATTCTGATGCGAATTTTCTCTAAATATTTTGCATAAAAACATCCGAATGGTCCATCAATACTCATATAGGGTTTTTCAGATATATAATACATTTTACTAAACAAATGATGAGGAAAACTGTAAAAATAGTTTAGAATTAAATAATTTATAAATAACTCTCAAAAGATTTAAAAATTACAAAAAAAAATAATAACATCAAATAATTTACGAGTAACTTTCAAATTTCACGTGTAATATGATTATTTATTTTTACAAATTTTAGTGGGATGTTTGCCACACTACTATATCTACTTTTTCTGGTCCGCCCGCGCATGAACTTGAGGGAATTGCGCTAGCACTTTGTTAGTATAAATGTAGCGCACTTGTTAGTATAAATGTATAATTATTATGGTCTCCTAATTATTATGCAATCGATCATTGGAAGCAAAATTTTCATTTCATTTCAGTGTTCTGGTAAATGGTAATGTTTGGAATTTAATTGAAGTTAGGGTTTATTGATATAGTATTTGAATGGACATTTTGATGGATTTTAGTAAAATTATATTTGAAATGAAATTGAAATGAGGTGTTTAAAGTATATTTTAAGCCAAATCACTGTTTTTCGAGTTAAATGGATCGATTTAAATAATTTTCTTAGTTTTTTTTACCCCTTTCACTTGTAATGTGTTTGTACCTAAACAGCCTTTTTGGAATAGTTGTGGGGAAACCAAGTTTGACCGCTAGTGTTATCTATATATCTACGAAATATCACATAATACATGTTTAATTATTTACATTGACTTACATGTTTGACTAAATAATAACTAATGACGACGAAGAAGCATAGTCCAATTGATAAAATGTTTCTTCTCCAATTAATAGGTTAAAAGGTTAGAAGTCCGAGTTATTCTTTAATCGTTTCAAAAAGAAAAGAAAAGAATAACTAATGATTAAAATAAAAATATTGAGTTAAAATATATCGTTTTAATAATAAATTTTTTATTTTAATTTCTAGTTAAACATACAGGCAGTATTTGAATATACACATAGAATCCTGAGAGATTGGAAGACCGTATATCATTAAAATCATTATCAAATTACATGCTACGCGGTAGTATATTTGCCTCACTAAGATTTAAGATCGTAAATGTATGTGACGCCCACTACTTTCAGTTTACAGGCAATATACAACTATGCAAGTACTATCAAAATTCTCTTGGAATTCTTTAATTGGCATTTGGCAAATGTGATCGCAAGTTTTATTAATTGATCTTGGTCTGGTAAATCAATGATATATTGTGTAAAGCATCGACAGCAGGTACAGGATCATCAAGCTTTGTACCAAAATATTGACTTTAGTATTCTGCAATATAGGTCCCATAGCATTTTAAACTTTGAGCTACCAAAGGCAGGCGGAATAGCTGAAATTTTAATATACGTAATTAGTGAATTTATTGTCAAATGATAAAATAATTTAACAGGCAAAAGATGTCAAAGATTAATATAGACATAGTCGTATACTGTTATCTATACTTGTTCCATTTATCTCATGCATCTATTTTATGAAATCATTAAAACGTATCTCATTCTACATGAAGTATGGAATATACTGGAAGGTTTATCAACCTAATCTTTTTTATGTCACTATATTTTATTATTATATATTATAACAACCTTAAACCAATCGAACAATCTTAAAACATCTTACGCATATCACTTTACTACTTTAACCACATACTATAGAACAACTCTAAGATCCGTATAAAATTTTATCTATATTTCAAACAAAACATTTTCACAATTCAAATGAAGCTACTATTCCTCTACTGAAGCTCTGTTAAGATTTAGTTAAGCCAAATAACCTTCACATTTTGAACTTTATTATTTTTTTACCTTTTCAATAATATGGGTCTTTCATTTTCATATTCCATTTGTTCTTATTCATCATGATATTAAAAAATAATAAAAAACTTATAAAAGTCAAATTCAAAATAAAACTATGTAATAATTCTATATACACATATACTCAATATTTTTGTTATGTCATAAAACGTCGTTTTTATCTTCAGATTAATTGTTTAGGAAATGGTTAATGTATATAGTTAAAAGTCAATATATAATTGCATGTACCTTAACGGTTAAAACTAAGGCAGATAGAAGCCGATAGGAAAGATCTATACAAAGATGATTTCTGCAACAATGATATTTAAGCTACAGGATGAGACTTGAAAGCAACCAAAGCTGTCCCCTCTTTGCACATGCATCAAACTGGTGGGCTTTGATTTCTCAACGGTTTTCACGCTTGCCAAATACAGGTGCAAGTTGTTTCTCAAACTCTAGCAGACTGAAACGGATGCATGATTAGTAAAAACTCTATGCGATCATATGGAAAAGATATTACCATAAAAATATTACTACAAAAAGTTTAAGAATTTATTAATACGTAGAGGTTTGTAAAAAAGAAATTCTTTTTCATAATAAAATGATGTTCATAACTTCTATGTTATACTTATTGAATAAGATAACTAAATACGAATTTTTATAGTAAACTTTTAATGTAATCGAAAAAATATTTAAAAAAATCATGTCAAGAAGCTTTGGACTTATATGGCAAGCTATAAATGTTTCGGGTGTAATAAGAAGGTTCATATATAGATGAACTACTACTTATACGAACGCTATAAAGTAGTTTACATCATAAATTTCATGTAAAAAAAATTATATATATCATAAATATTATTAAAATTACATCATTTATTACTATATAGAGGTATAATTACTTAATACGGGACCGAATAAAGTCATGGAATACGACAATGTGGAGTTTATTTTTATTTATAATTAGTCCCAAGTTGAAACCGAAATTTTTTATATAACTATAGAAAATTTATTTCTTTATAGAGTAATCCTTTAGAGTTTTTAAAGTGACAGATTAGTAAACTAATTTTTCAAATTGGGCAAGAAATAATAGATGACTCTCTTACATCTCATATTTATGCAAGGCTTCAATCTGTTTTGCTTTATACAAATCACCATCTTTGGGAGCACCGATGGAAGTATTGCCTGCAATAATTGCATATCATGTAGGAATAAATAAGGAATTGTACAAACGGTCTTTAGTTTTTCATCTTTCTCTTTTAATATATATTTTTCTATTTTACAACAATGAAATTTCTAAGATGTACCCCTGGTATATGCTAAATTACAAGCAAACCAAAGTTGAACTATGTTTGCCCTGATGTTACTAAATTCTAACTTAATCCCCATTTCAGTTACATTTATTTTCACCAAAATCTGGAAAACATTGAAATCAAACAGAAAACAAATCCTAACTGACAGCCTTGGCCAGCTCCGCCCCATTAATAGCGGGTGAAAGAGCTCTGACATTGGCAGAAGCTCCGCCATTGATCTTTTAAGTAAAATATACATGATCTCAGAAAATAAAACACTGCTGGAGAATTCCAATTAGAAATGTTTGAAATGATGGATTTTTAGTTACTCCTTTCATCTCCAATGATTTTTTATGAATTCACTATCCTCCATCCCATTCCCACCTTGATTATCATGTTATTGGTCTTTGGAATTGGCTGTTACATATAATTCTTTCTTTTCGATGCCTTAATACTTATAGTGATGATTGACAGAAATATACAAATCCCCAAATTATCCGAGTAATATGATGTACATCGATACTATAGTTTGCAATTTTGTTCACAGCAATTCATATATCAAAGAAAATTTACCAGTGATATTGGGTAGAGTAGGAACTTTCACTTCAGAACTCTGATCGCTCTTAGGAGGAGGTATTTTGGCAATAAGTAATCCCTGTTCAACTCAAAATTGGCGAGTATCAGTAATCATTCAAGAGCCAAAAGATAGGCTCAACTCTCCCAAAAACAAAGCCAATCTAACTTATGCAAGCATCAAAATAGATCAAGTAAATGGTATGTTTCGTTAAATACCTTGAGGCGGCGTGGACGTCGGTCGGCGGTGGTGAGAGCGGCGGCGGCGGCGGCGGAAGACGGAGAAGAGAAAGACGGATTTGGTGAAGAGAGGGGCTAATTTGGGGGAAAATGGAAGTTATGAGCTGATGGTTTCGATCTGCTGGGGAATAAGGGAAATAACTTAGCGACGGATAAAATTTTCCGTCACTATTTAGCGACAGAAAATTATATCCGTCGCTAAAAGTAATTTTTTTTGTTTAATTCTGGTGGAAAAATATTGCAACGGATAAAATTAACCGTCGCTATATATAGCGACGGATTTTATCCTTTGCTATATGGCGTCGCTATTCTCCTTCTTTCTTGTAGTGTATGATCCTTAAACTCAAAGTCCAATGAAGGTCCCTTTTCTTCAACGACCGAATCATGTTGTTTCGTCCAGATTTGTTAGTCTTCATAGACCATGGAGCTTGAAGCTCCATGAAAGCATTTTTCGAAGAAAAAAATAAAATGAACATTCTGGTGACATGAACTCCAGACACTATGGTGGTGGTCTGTTTATGGAGGCGGTGGGGAGTTTTGGAGAAGAAAGATATATTATGGTAAGGTTTAAAATGGAAGCAGATTTGCTCCCCTTGGTGTTGTGGGGGATTGAACTCTGTTCTCATTGCCAAACGGTTGTGGAAAATCCAAACCAAGGCAGACTCATTGTGAATTTAATGGATGCATAGTTATTATATAAACAACAAGATTTGGACAGCTGGTCGATTCCCCTATGTAGCTCGCCTATTTTGAAAGCTATCATACGCATACAAGACATTGTTCACGACCATCAAGAGTGGATGGATCAGCTGAGGGCTCCGAAGTTCTCTACTCGTTTCATGTACTATTTTATGCGAGGTAGATTAGCTAATTAAAGTGGATTGGTGTGATCTGATTATCCGGAATCAGGCACGCCCAAAAGGCATTATTCATATTTATGGTTGAGTTTGCATAGGAGATTGGCAAACAAGGTCCGACTTGTGTTCTTCGACATTGCGCTTGATGGCATTTGTTGTTTTTGTGACGGGGTGGAAACGATTGATCATTTTTTTCTTTCAATGACCGACCACACTTGAAATTCCCCGTCGGGGGTTGGATTGGGTTCGGGGTGCACTCCCTCACGACTTAGATTTGCAGCATCAGGTCAATTGGTTTCGGTGAGTGGCTGGAGGGAGGGGCGACAAGGCTACTGTTTTCCGCACTTTGCTTGCGAAAACAGTCTACCATGTGTGGTTGACCCGTAATTAAAAGATTTTCCAGCAACGAGCATTCGATGTACAAGAGTCAATCGCTATCAATCGTCCATATCACGACTACTCGGAGTCGATCTCGGCAAGCAACCGCTTTTATCTAGGATTGCGCACACTAGTTTTACTTAGCTTTCTAGTTTTTTCCCAGTTATTTTTCAAGTATTGGGCTATGACGCTTGTAGCCAGCTCCTTACATGTACGTACTTTATTTTTTTCTATATCTATAAACAAGTTCTTCGTTAAAAAAAGATATAGAATGTAAAATTTACATTTAAGGGTGAATTTTAAAATTTTATGTAATATTTATTTTTAAAATAATTTAAATTAGTCATGTAATTATAAATTATTTTTTAATTATTTAATTCTAACATTTATTAGATTTAATGATTTATTATATCATAATAGGAGAATACCTATTTTGAGGAATTCGAAAAAAAAAGAATGCCAATTTTGAGGAGTAAATTGCAAATATGTGATTACTTACCCTAGTTGTCTTGTACAAATACAAATCACAGTAAATTGCAAATATGTGATTACTTACCCTAGTTGTCTTGTACAAATACAAATCACAATTGCACACACACACACACTAGACTAGACGAGACGAGGGTATAGTAAGCAGAGACCGACTCAAATTTTGTCGAAAATCCACGAGAGTAAAGTGTTGGGAAACAATTGAAAGTACAAGAAAACCCTTGAGTGGCATCCTTATTTCCTTCTCTCACTACCAATTTTTCCAAACAAGTGATTTTCTTCTCCTTCTTCTTCTTCTTTCATCTTCCCTCCGAAACAAACGTTCCTTTTTCCGCCTTTACCTCTTCTTCTTGTTTACATCTGAATCTCTCTTCTCCATCCCATCTTTATCTAACCTTCTGATGTTTTTTCCGTCTTTATAATTCACATCTTTCCTTCCTTGTAAATATTCACACACCGATACCAAACAATTTTATATTTTTTCTTTTTTAAAGTTTTTTTTTCCGTCCGATCTACCGGTTATCCAGATCTGAGACGAAGCAAGGCGTATTTAACCCTCACGCGCCGGTAGGATGGTGGTGACTAGGCCGACGAAGCGTGTGGTTAAGCGGCGCGTGACGGCGGATCTGAGAGACTTCCTCACGTTCCCGTCGGGCGAATCAGGGCGTGAGCCTTTCAGAAGCGCCGTCAAAGGCTTCCTGTCGTCTCACGCGCTTCTACCTCCACCTTCGTCGCTCTTCCCACACCTGCTGACGTGGCAGATCCTCTTCCGAGTCGGTGACTACGTCCTGGACGACGGCGGAACGGCCGTCGTCTGTCTCGACGTCATCGAAGAGGACGTTGCCAGATCCAGATCCGTTTATTGCGACCACTGCCGTGTTGTTGGTGAGTTGTTCGATCGAGTCAAACCAACTCGCTCTTTCTTTTATTTTTTATTTAAAAAAATGTATATTTATTTTATAAGATACGATTATTTACATGAAAATAACATACCATTGTTATAGATAATAGATCCCTATTTTTGTCACAATAATAATCATTAGAGTGAGCTTAAAAAAATAAAATAAAATCATTAGACTCGCTTAATGATGGTACCAAAGCTCAGTGGATTAGCTGGAAGAGGACTGATGCCATTAGGGGTAAAAGAGGTAACCAGTAAAAGGATAAGAGGCGGCGTTGTTGAATTGACAACCTAACCTAACCAAACCCTAAGTCAAGACCAAAACAAAAAAGAAAAATAATAATATATTTATTTGACGGACAGATGTAAAGCTACTACTTGGCTTAGTGTCCAATATCCTTGGCTTAAATAACTGAAGTTCCGACTATACCCCCAGGAAGAACTTGCTCAGCACGTTAAGTTAACTAGTGGAGTGGCCCATCCACGTGTAGTGGGTGGTTTTGGCAATAGTTGGTTTGTTTATTACAAATATGTAAAGATCCTCCTGTAACTTGTAGCTCACTATGTTATCTACCGTGACGTGGAATTCAAATTTGTCTTCAACTTTTGGTTGTCAAAATCATCAATTATCTATCTATCTGCTTAGTTTATTATTATAATTATTTATTTTCTTGTTTTAATTTAAAATCTTAATGTGAGGTATTTTAATAAAGTTAACCTGGAATGGAATTGGGTTTTGGTAGGATGGAGTAGTAATCCAGTAAGTGCAAAGAGGTACCATTTCATAATCAAGGCCGATGGCAATTCCATTGCTGGCTACAATAAAACCTGTGCTGGCTGCGGTGATGCCCTTCACATGACTGATTCTCGGTGAGTCTGGTCACAATCATTTTCCCAATGTTTTAAACTCTTTGTCATGTATAAAATGATGATATAACTATCAAAATGTTTGAAAAACACACAATCTTTTTAGGTTGCTTACAAAGTAAAATTGCACTCTTTGTTTCATATCGTCAAATTGAACATGATAGTCCATTTTCTATTATGGTTCTTGTTGTGGGAGTTTATCTCAAGGTACTTGGGGAATGATGAAAAAGTTGCAAGTAAATTATTATGAAGCCAAAAGCATTAGGTTCTGATGTGAATGTGGATTCAGTAGCTAAATGCAATTATGCTCTAGATGTGAATGTATTTAGATGGCCATGAATTTATGCTCATGATTTGAAAATATTATTTCTTTAGGTGCAAGTCGTGCAACCATGTGATGACTGCTGAAGATGTTGAAGACTGGATGTACCAGCAGTTGGAGAACACTACACATCTGTTACATGGCGTCATTCATGCGAATGGTTATGGGCATCTTCTTCGAGTCAATGGAAGAGAAGGTGGTTCTTGTTTGCTCTCGGGGAGTAATATAATGAGCTTTTGGGATCGAATTTGCTCAACGCTTGGAGTCAGGTGAGGATACTTCTGCTTTTCTTATTAACAGCTTGTATGTGCTTTTATGATGTTTGCTAAGCTGGGCTTACTTTGTTTTTTTTGCTCAAATAACAGAAATGTCAGTGTGATGGATGTGTCTAAAAAGAGAGGATTAGATTTCCGCCTGCTTCATGCTGTTATCAAGGGCAATCCTTGGTATGGGGAATGGGGATATCAGTTTGGTGCTGGTAGTTACTCTCTGACCCGTGCAGATTATGAAATGGCTGTTAGAAATCTATCCTTTTTGCCATTGTCCTCTTTCCAGTCTCAAGGACGGAAGATTCGGACCCGTCTGCAGGAAATGATAATATTTTATCAGGCCTTGTCTGAGCGAGACCTTGTAAATATTAGAGATCTCTTCTGTTTTTTGATGAGCTTGATAAATGATGGACACACTGCTGCCAAGAAGGCTGTGAATTCTCCTTGCAAGAAGCTTAAAACATTAGACTCGAGAGCCTTGTGTTGTTGGACTATACATGACATAAATAGAGTTGAAGAAGCTATGTTCAAGGTGTTGCGTGCTGTTGGCGGGGCCAACTGGGTTAGTTATCGTGCCCTTAGAGCTGCTGTTTTTAAATCTGGTACTCCTGAGCTTTTGGAGTACTGTCTAAAAGATCTCCAGGGTAAACAGGTGGCTCCTGGCATGATTGTCAAAGGCAGAATTTCAGAATCTGGTTCCATGGAATACAGGTTAGAGCAATATTTAGAACTGATGTGTTTTCGTTCCTCAGCTATCTGGTTTAGTGAATTATTATTTAATTGCCTTTTATTGGTTTTCTAGAATCGAACCAGGAAGTGTACACCTGCAGCTTGATACCTCCTTGAACGCTTCAACTATCTTGCAATACCCCTCAGAAGAATCTCTTTGGCGTGATCTCCATTATTTTTATGAATGCATGCTTCATCCTGTGACAATGGTGCATCATATTTGTCCTTCAAAGAGAAATCTTGCAGTTGACACTGCTACGAAAATTCTGGATTGCAAAAAGTTTGTGAAAAATTACCATCCAGAGCATTATACTCCTATACTTGAAGAAAATGCCCTGCATCTTCTCTGTGAGGTGGATCTGATGGATGACTCTGATGATGAATACAACACCAAACCTCCAACTGAGTTACTCGTACTCTCACATATGGCAACTATAGCTGACCTCAAACTTGAAGCAACTAAGGCTTTCCAAGAAGTCTATTTGATGTTCAGGAGGTTCCAGGCTGATGAGCTTGTTGGCTATGACGGTGTGGACGAATCTACCCAAATCAAACTCCTGCTGGGTTCAGCTCAGTTTGTTCAAATTCGGGGAAGGTTCCTGGGAAAAAATCTACTTGGTAGATTCCGGTTGGAAAGGGGGCTTGAGAGATGGACAGTGGATTGCTTTTGCGGTGCGAAGGATGATGATGGGGAGAGAATGCTGGCGTGTGATGTGTGTGGTGTATGGCAGCACACTAGATGCTCCAGGATCCCAGACTCTGATGCAGTTCCGTCCAAGTTTCGCTGCCACAGGTGCGTACATGGTGGTGCTCAGGTTGCAAAATCGTTAGAGGAATGTGTGGATGTTGTTGTTCATGTTGCTGACAGAATGGTGTGAGCAGGGAAGGAGCCTAATGAATTATGGGGTCCTGTAACTTGAAGATTGTTTCTCTTTGTCTGCGGATTAAACATCCTGGGCTAAGGGAGGACCTTCCGGTACACCTAAGCTATTTGGTTTTCCTTTCTAGTTTATATTTATATGATGATGATTAGTGTAAATATAGTTTTTCTAACCTGTTCCTGAATCCTGATGATACTCAAAGCTAGCTCTGTAGCCGCTGGGTTGAAGATGAATGTAGTTTTTGAAAATAAAAGAAAAAAGAGAAAATTTACCTTGTTGCATTGTTGGTGTTAAATTCAAATATCAAATTCAGTGTCAATGAATACGCATTGGCATCAGTAAACACATACAAGTAGAGCACATGAATGATAAAAAGCCAGTGAAAACCATGTTATTCAATGAGTATATGTTCTTACTTCAATAGTAATTTTGTGGATAAATTTCTGGTTGTTGTTTAGTACTCAGTTACACACCGTCGCATGCAACTAAAATATACCGACTTCATCCTATGTAAAGTTTCTACACATTTACAACATTTTTATACACCATTGAAAAAGAAATTGTTTTCACTCAATAAATAATAGGGACAATTATAAATGATGTTCTTCAAATCTATCTTACATTTTAATTAAAACTCGATAATTGATGTGACACAGATAGAAATTTTTATTATGTTCTTCGAATAATTTGAAGTTAAAGGAAATTTTTGTTGACTGTGACTAAATTAAAATTGATCAATTGATGTGGAACGGATGAAATATATATTTAATAATATCAAATTTAATAACTAGTATGACATGCGCTTCACAATGCGTGGTAATTCTTAGATATATCGTATAAAGTTCCAACTGATGCTCCTTCGGTGGTTTTGGGATCACCTCGAAGAATCTTGAGTGTGGTTGGGTGTCAGGAATAGAGATGTTATTCGGGTTGCCATAATCCGGTTCATTTAAATGTCGGACTGTGCCGGTTCATCATTTTTCACGGGTCGGTCCGGGCCGGTTATTTTTGGCAATTTGAAGACCGGGCACGCCCCACAGCCCCCTATGTTAACGTGTCGGGCGGGCCTATTCACGGGCCGGGCCACTCCTAAAAAAGAAAAGGAATGGAAGGAAATTAAATAAAAAGCGTGTGACTCGTTCCACATCCCTATAGCTTGCTTCCATCAAGAATAGATTTCTAGCCAATGAATTGTTGATCAAACAGAAGGAGAATTGTGAAGAGAAAGTGGAAAAACAACAAGGAAAGAAAAGGAGAAGAAAAAAGAAGTAATGTGTAGAGAGAAAAGAAGGAGAAGATAAGATGGAAACTTTTGCTTCGTGGTTTGTGAAACCCTACTCAATTAATTGGGCTTTTGGGCCATTAATTTTGGATTGGACATGAATAGTATTATGGTATGTACTTTGACAGTATATAAAATATAGAAAAACTCAAAAAATACCTCCAAATGGACAGTTGAAACGTGCTAAACGAATTGGACCTACACGGTTCACGGGCTTATTCGGTCTCGGGCCGGTTCGTGACGGGCCTGCGATTTATACATTCCCGGGCCGCCTCCAAGATAAAGGCCCCTATGGCCCACATAATTTAAATGTACACGGGCCGTTCTGGGCCAAATAATAAACGGGCCGGGCCAGATTTTAAGCATGTCGGGCCGTGCCGGGCTGTTCTGCGATCGTCCCAGATAACACTTCTAATCGGGAATTGTGTCCACATTAATGAACATTTTTTATCAAGTCCAAAGCCCAGTGATGGAGTGCTTCTTGGCCCCTTCACTGTTCCTAGATGGGCGGCTGCCCCTAGGGACAACATCCAATTCGAATCAAGAGGAACTTGTGTGAATTGAATATCTCACTAAGTCGTTGCTGAACTAAAGAGGAGACCCTCAACATGAGGCAAGTCAAGTACACAGTACAATATCAATTTCAAAAAGACATTATTTCATGTCGGATAAGGTTCAATGGTCAACTCGCGCGTTTAGAAGCTTTCAAGAATGAAGATCATGTTTTAGAAACCATCATGTCCAAGGAAACCATGCGCATGTATTGAACCGTGTTGGGATCACTTGCCCATTTTGTTGCTAACCATGTATGTGGCTGCTATGTGTGTATGACCGCAAGCAATTTTCTATCACAATCAAGCAAACTCCATTCTTGATCAGTGGTATGTCCACCATTTTCCCGCATAATATGTACACGTATATGGTTCATAGCTGTACAAAAATTAACAATAATTTTAATCCAAGTCTTATCTTACTGCTTAAGTTGAAATTAAATTAATTAACAACCATATATATTATACGGAGGATATATATAATACACGTGATGGTTGATGACTACAAAAATAGTAGTATCAATGGAGATGTAACACCCAAACTCAGAATATATAATTATGCTTAAACATACAAACCCCCACCTTCTTTTAGTGGATGTGTTTGTTTATCCTTTGAAAAAATGTGGGAGCCAGCTTTGCACATACATCCCATCTTGCATCCTTTTTTTCGCATCTTGTTTGACCTAGGTATTAGGAAATGGTTCACAAAACTAAATTGATAACACCACTAATAGGATAATTATTATAGCTGATAGTGTCATTGGCACATGTGAATTATATATATTCATTTATGACTTGTTAATCTTTAACTATATTTCAATTTGAACAGTTGCGAAGATGTAATGATCCTTTCGGTGTACAGTGTAAATTTTCGAATTTGCATAGAATTCAAAGTTCATACCATGCAGATTGATTTAACATAGACATGGCCAACCTTAATATTTACCTGCACATAACCTCAATTTTTTAAGAGCCTCAAATTAACATCATGATAGTAATAGAAAGTTAAAAATATAAAATAAAAGTATTTTATAAACTATGTTTTGAAACTCGAACCCGATAATCGACCCAATTTACTTGTTGAGAGAGGTTCAACCGGGTCAACTCGGGTCAACCTATTAATAAAATTTTAGAAGATATAATATAGAATAATTTTAGGTTAAGAAAAAGTTACTAAAATTTCACGTAATTATTCGTTCATAAAGACCCACAATAGTTAAATACGGATTATAATCATCGACTACAATTTATTATGTTTTCGTTGGAAATTCTTTGATAAGTTGGAAATTCAAGAAATAAAATGATGTTAGTAGATCTTCCGTTGAGTCTGAATATAGATCGATGACACACACATCATGTGAAATCATGTGGATACAATATATGTTGGAAGAATTCAGTGTTTCACGAAAGTAAACCAACGGTTTTGTATTGCAACAACCAATGAGCATTACATCTCACGAAGAATCCAGTGTTTCACGAATAAACAAAGCATGTAGAGATTGATCAACACTTAATCTGGAAAAAGGTGTTATCTGAGATAATATAAGCAAAGTATGTGAATACAAATGAGCAAAAGGCAGACATTTTTACGAATGCTTTAGCTTCTCCAAAGTTACGATTGGTGCTCACCAAGATGGGAGTAACAAGCATTTACTCACATCTTTAGGGGGAATGTCAAGAAGGAGAAATATGTTTAAAGAAGAAAGCAACAATGGAAGAAGAAAGGATCAAAGGAGAAATAACAAAACAGTTAATTTTGTTATGAAACACGAGTCAAGAGAAGCAGAGGATCATGAGCGGGTTATAGTTTTAAGACTTAATATTGTAGTTTTAATCAGTAACATTAGTCATTTTTTTAGCTTCTCATGAAATTTCTATAATTTGATTGTTTGTAAATGTTATGTTATAGTTTTACTAAGCATTACTATGATTTTAAGTATGAATGTTACCTTTTTTTAGCTTGGGTTGTATATTTCTACTTTATTGTTGTTTTAAGAGATAATATTATAGTTTCAAGCGGAACTTATATCGTTTTAAGGATTATTATCTTTTACTTGTTTTCTATGTTCCTATCTAGTTTTAATAACAAATGTGATAATTTTAATGATAGTTGTTGTGGTTTTAACCAAAATAGTGAATATTTTTAAGCAGGTGGTGACGATGAAATCGAGCTTGATGCCATATCTCTGAAAGGTGTCAGTAATGAAGCATCAAGTGCAAGCATCAAAAAGTAAGAAGCCGAAGTTCACCGATAAATTTAATCGGAAGAAAGGCTCATTCTAACAAAATATTATAAAAACACCAAATGAATATTTATTATACTTTTTTTATGAGAATAAATATTATTAAACCCTTTAAATGACTGAATATTTCAATTGTAATGATATACATTTCAAGTAGCTTATTTTATACTTATTTATTGATGTTTCAATAGAATTGATGAGAGTATATATTAGATTTGTTTAATGGTGATTAAATAATATTAGATTGTTAAAATTGAAACTATAACAAACCATCATAAAATTATCATGTAGCTCCCTAAAGCTATCACACAAAATTAACAAAGGAGGTTAAAATTATAATTGAAACATGCAATACTGACATGTTAAAACCATCATATCATCTCTTAAAATATTAATAAAATATATTAAAATGGTAAACTAGAACTTTCAATGATGACAACTTAAAACCATAACATAATTTATTAAAAGTATAACGAAAACTATTTCGGCGGTTTTATAAGAAACTCGGCCGGTCGGACCATTAAACCAAAAAATCGCAAAAACCATTGAATTTTTTATTTTTTTAGGAAAATCTTACATTTTCTAAGACTGTGATAATATTTTATTATCTTTAATTTATACTATAAATTAACAAAGGAGGTTAAAATTATAATTGAAACATACAATACGGACATGTTAAAATCATCATATCATCTCTTAAAATATTAATAAAATATATTAAAATGGTAAACTAGAACTTTCAACGATGAAAACTTAAAACCATAACATTATTTATTAAAAGTACAACAAAAAATATTTTGACAGTTTTATAAGAAACTTGGCCGATTGTACCATTAAACCAAAAAAATCGCAAAAATCATTAATAATGAATTAACCATGCAGATTGATTCTTTTTTAAAAAATTTCTCTCCAAGGAGATGTTGTAATCCATGTAATTTTATTGAATGCCAAACATTTTGGCACCTCAAAAAATTAGTCATTTTAAGTAAATTTGGTATTCTTGATCCAAATTTAAAAATCGCTCCGAAATAATTTGATTCGAACTCGAAAATAAATTCGAAATTATCACATTCGTCACACTCAAAAATGACCCGAGATCCGATCCGAATTCGAAAATGACCCGAAATTGTCATACCCGAAAATGATCCGAAACACGAATTGATCTGGTGTATCCGAAATGACCCGATCCGAAGCGACCGATTAGAATTATATGAATAGAACCGATCCGAAATGACCCAAATTAGAATCGACCAGAAACCACCCGACCTGAAATGACCCGAGTTTAGAATTGACCCGAATTGACCCGGTCCGAATTGATCCAAAATTCTGAATCCAAATTGACCCAAATCATCCAGTCCAAAATGACCCGAATTAGAATTGACCCAGAATTATTCGATCCGAAATGACCCGAATTACGCATACTCAACGATCTGAAATGATCCGAATTAGATTTGACGCGAAATCACAAGTATCACAATGCATTCCATTACTAAAGGCCACTTTTTAAAGCATGAATCTCTTATAACTTGTTGATGTAAAGGGAATAACTAAAGTTATTGTATATAATCTAAATTTTTTATTGTACTACAGGAAAGTTGGTTGGACATGAAGTATCTCTTTTATTAAATCTCATCTAGTTTTATCTACAAAAATTAAAAAAATATTTTAAAACATATTTTTAAATTCAGCGATAAGAAAATTCCATAAACATTAATCTTGAATACTACTATTATAAAACTAGAATGACCGCAACATGCTACGAATGATTTTGTTTCTTTATTTTCACTTATTTTTCAATCTTCTCAAAAGGATGACTTTTAAAGTTTACCCAACAAACTTGTACATTTTAGTACTCTATTAAAAAAAAAAAGTAAACGTAGGTGTGATTCAATTGCGTTAAGTTCATCAAGCAGTTAAGTCATATCAGTATACGTTCTCCATTTACAAGTATAATTGTGTGTCATCGATCAATTGTTTGAATATGACTTTAAACTCTTCATAAACTATTGATTAATTCACTTTCAGAAACATTATATAACAGGTTTGAGACAAAAATACAATATAAGAAGAAACACGATCATTAAAATAAAAAGGACTACAAAGATGATAATCTTGTACATTTCCCTGAAGTATATTGCATAGTAAGTAACAAACTAATTACATGCTCATGTTTTTTTGTCAATTCAAATCCAAAATCAAAAAGCTCTAATAAGAGAAGTTTTTCACAGCAAAGAGACTTGCAACAGTAACAAAGTATCATGGCATAGTATATTAAAAATGTGCATTGCATAACCTCAATATTCGACCCAAAACAATTCGAAAACGACCCAAACCCGAAAATATTTGACCCAAAACAATTCGAACTTTTATAATCCGAAAGGACCCAAACCCAAATAACACCCAAATTCGAAAATAGTCGAGCCGAAACAATTCGATTTTTTTAATCAGTAACATCCGAAACCAAAGTGACCCGGATGTGAAGTGACTTGATCCGATCCGATCCAAAGCGACCTAAAATATCAATAATCCGAAACAACTCAAACTCGGTCAGCATCCGAACCCGAACATCACTCGAACCCGATCCGACCCGAAAATGATCCCAAATAAAAAGCGGACGAGAATGACTCGATTGTCAGGTCTACTTTTAAGGACTAAATAAATTTGACACACGGATGAAACATAATATTGTATTGGAAACATAAAAACAAGTTAGTTAAACTTGTGGTATTAAATTGTAGTTTGAGGAAAGTTAAACTGCAAAGAATTTGAAAGTCTGGGGACTGGACTTTAATGCGCGTAGGAATACACTGTTATATATAACACAGAAGAAACCCCGAATGATTAGAAGTGAAAAGCGGGATTCTATTAATGGTGCAAGAAAACGAAATCACGCTCTGTATGATGCCATTGCCAGTTCGTCGTCTTCTTGTAGAAAACGGACAAACATTTACAACTAGGATTCGGGCGAGTATAAAAATGGTATTACTTGATCCAAACCCTCCATCTTGCAATGAACGGTGATTTTTGTATTCTTGGACAACATAAATATTAGATGTGATTTCATTAGTTACATATTGTTTGTGTTTTAGTTAAAATTTTAAATTGTAGTCCAAGAAATTTGTCTCTGATTTTTTGGCAATAAACGAACCTTCTGTGTACGGTGATTTGACAAAAAAAATTACAACAATCCTTCCATCATTTTCTCTATAATATAAAAGTGAAATTCTAACAAGTTGCATTTGCCAAACCTCTACAACTTTATATCTGGATTTGCCATTCTCCCATCTATTACCATTGAGAAGGAATATAATTTACGAATACACCTGGTCAATGGTTTCTATTGATGATATTTTCCATCCAGTGATATTAATGTAGTGTCGTAATAAAGATTCTTTTTTCACCGAAAGTTCACACGGGTTTTGACTTTTCAGATCAATATTAGTTTAGTTGAGATTAATAGAGATAATATTGAAGAAATTAACCGTGCAACAAAGTAGACAATGTGGAACAGGAAAATCCCATTAATTTGTGAGTTATTGGTTTCATCAGCATGCATTTTGCTCCATCATTACTCACTTTTAGCTAGCTACTACATAACTTTGTGTCTAAGTCTGTCATAAGCACCTCATCAAGGCAAATAGAAATTGGTCTACGTTTATTTATCACTAAATCCCTTAAATATTATTACCTAAATCAAATGTATCATTTATTGCATGGACTATGTAGTATAGAATACTCTATATAAACAAGAGACATGCACATTAAATAAAAAGAAACAATTACAAATTAGTGTCATCTTCAAATCTTTCCTATTCTTTAGTGATATATAAAAAACTTCATACAAATTAATGTATATATATTCAATTTCAAATATATTCTTCAATTAAATACTAAATATTGTATATTTAATAATTAAAATAAATCTACAATTAATTAATTAAATTTTGTTTAGATTTGATTACGTTAGAATAATGAATAAAATAAGATTATGCAAGCATATCACCAAAATAACCAAGCATCATTCAGCCAAATTATCTTTTTTCTAGTTTATTTTGATTTATCTCCAAGCATCTTTTTTCTAATTTTACAAGCATCATTATTTCAATTTTACGGGCATCATTCTTTCAATTTTACAAGCATTTTTATTTCAATTTTCAAATTTTTTCTATAAAATTTTAACGTTTATTATCATCTCCAAACTTACAAGCATCATTTAACATTATATTACAAGCATCAATAAGAAACAAGCATACTGCAAGAATCACTCAACATTACATTACAAACATCGTACAATTCAAAGTTTCAAATGAGAAAAAAATATTATATTAGTACCGCAAGCATCATATTAGTACGGTATACATAATTTAACATATAATATCATATAATATAATCATTCAAAACGAAACAATTATCATATTAATTAGTAAAAAATCTGACAATGAAAGATATAGGAACCTAGAAGGTTAATTACTTTGATAATGATGCTTGTATCAATTAGCATATGCTTGTTTAATTTGTTTCAACTAGCATGTGAACGTGTTTACTTAGTTTTCTAAAATTATGGGATAGATTTTATCAATTCTAGCGTATCACTAATTTGTAGGAAGTTTTTTTATGTATTACTAAAGTGTTAGAAGTTTTTAAAAGTTACACTAATTTATAATTATCTCTTAAATAAATGATGTGGATCATTCTCCACCATATGATTTATGAAGTAATAGTAGATCTGATCTAGATAATAATTTTCCCGAATCTGTCATTACCTATGATTATTATAATGGATTGACAAATTACTCATAAAAATTAAGAATGAATCGCAGTGGAATTTGTATATAGGCCACTACTGATTTCACTAATCAAGCTTTCTTGTTCTCCCCAATCAACCACTTACGCTTATATTATCAAATAATGCACTAATCATCAACCCATTAAAAGGGTTATATGAAGTAAAAGTAATGATAATTAGTTTGTGCCTCAACAACTTTTTCCATGCATGTAGAATTAATTTGTGTATGGAATCCAACGTTGCGCTAGCTCTACCAGTTTGACTTTAAACAATATTTTGAAGCAATAAAATTCCCAACTATCAGACCGGATAATATTTCTTAGTCTCAATTTCAAATGTCACAATGAATAATTTATTTCAGCATATTCTATGTTTGTGAAATGTGAAGTAATCCCCGTTTTTTAATAATGCAATAATTTATTTTTATACAATTTTTAAAAAATATATTATGTGATTATGAATGAATTTGAGATAAAAAAAATACGTGTGAGCTTAATAATATTTAATTAAAAATGAATTATATTGTAAAATTTGTTTTTATAAATAAAAAGTTATTTCATTTTGATGGAACATTGATAATGAAAAAATATTTTAATTTAATGGATCGAAGAGAGTAAATCTAGAAAATTTACCTGATTTGATATATTTTGCACATTATCCCATATATTAATATATTGCACATTAACCCATATATTGTGTATGTTTCTGCCAACATTTCACAACTTTCCTTACTGTAATGAAATTGTACATTAATTATCCAATTATGAAACAAGTCAGTATTAAAAGTTTTTGAGATTTAGGATTCGTCCGACGCCTCACTCTTTAGATGGTGGCTAATATATAATAACTAAATTCAATCACTTGTAAGTTGTAATTAAGCTTTCCTCTTGTTTAATGAAATTAACAGTTTTAATTGTATTTTCTATAAGTCAAAGTCTTTTGAAAACCTAAAAATTTTCAAAAATATAAGAAAATTAAAGTTTATTAGAGTTTTCACAATTTTTAAGTTTTAACGGTCAAATCGATCGAGTTTTTTTTAAAACCACCAATACACACATTTTTCATTATACTTTTAATAAATTATATTATGATTTTAAGTTGTTAACATTGAAAGGTTTAATTAGACGTATTTTATTAATTTTTTAAGAGATGATATGATTATTTTAATGCGTCGGCAATGTATGTTTCAATTATAATTTTAACTTAGTTAATTTTTAAATAAGTTGTGTGGTGGTTTTAAGGATCTACATGATATTTTTAAGATAACTTGTTATAGTTTTAAGTGACAATTTAATACCATTAGAAAAGGCTTACAAGTTCCAGAAAAACCATCAAAACAGCAATAAACAAGCTTAAATAAACTATTTGAATATTTGATCATCCAAAGATTTAAAACATCTATTATCGTAAAAAAATACAATAAATGTTCATTCAGTATTTTTGATGCAAATGTAATTGAGTTGTTAAATAGTCTTTTTTGTTGATCAAACTTGGTGAGCTTAACTTTTTATCTTTTATTGCATTTGCTTGTTGCTTCAACACTGCATTAGCAAATTTGAGAGACATATCATCCAACTCAATGTCATCATCAGACCTGCATAAAACATTCAATAACTGGGTTAAAATCATAACAATTCTCATTAGAACTATCACATTGGTGCTTAAACATGAAAAGAAAAAAAAACGTGTGACACGTGCTAATAACAGTAACATTGATGTGTTAAACCATATAAATAGAATTTTAAAAATATAATAAATCAGGAATATACAATACAAGCTAAAAACCGTAACATTAATACATAAAAACATGATTGTGACGCTTAAAACTATAATATAACAGTTTTAAACATCAAATCATAAATCTTTCGCATAAGCTAAAACACTAATTTTGATGCTTAAAATTACAACAATATGTCTTATGATTATAATCTATGCCTAAAAATATTAACGTGCAGCATAAGATAACTATAGTCACATCAATACTTACAACTATAAGAGTGCTTCCTAAAACTACAAAAATACATTTTAAAATTATAACAAAGCACGAACATGTAATACAGTTTAAACATAATAACATTGATGTTTAACCCTAATAACGCATCTTACAACTATAACAATGTCTTTTAAAACTATAACAAAGCTTTGTAAAAATCAATCATAAATGTTTTACCAAAAGCTAAAAACATCAATGTTGCTACTTAAAACTGCAATATTATGTATTGTAACTATAACATGCATTTGTGTTAAATCAATAACAAGTAAACATTCAATACAAGTAAAAATCATGAAAATGATGATGAAAACTATTACAAAGTACGAATGCAACACAAGCTAAAAACAATAATACTGGTTTTCAAAATTACAATAGTGTATTTTAAACTATATCAATGTCTCTTAAAACTATGCCAAAACATTTTCAAAGATTCGAACCATAAATATTTCACCATATACTAAAACCACTAACGTTGTTGCTTGAAACAACAATAATAGGTCTGATAAAATATAACAACGATACTTATAACTATATCATACTGGAACATTAAACACAAAGTAATGATACTTAAAATTTTACTAATGACTCTTAAAACCATAAAAAAGCACTATATACAAAATTCGATTTTCATATATGGATTTCAGATCTAAAACTAGATCTGGAAATATGAGATTGTTAAATCACCGAAAAACGACATATACAAGGTCAAATTTCACTTTCAATTGAGATTTTAACGGGAAAAAAAAGAAAAATGAATTTGTTGATTTGAAGATTTTAGCACTTCGATTTAAAAATCTAGTAAGATCTAACACAATTTCGGTGAGACTAGAGAGATAGAAAGAGAAATCATAATTTCCGGCGGAGAGAGTGGGCGGCGGTGGAACCGACGACGACGATGTCCGATGGAGATAGAGGACGGCGTGGATCCAGCGGCATTCTGGTGGAGGAAGAAGGGAAGAAGGAATAGGAAGGGAGGAAGGAAGGAAGGGAGAGGGATTTAAATGTTTATCTCTCTAAGGTGTTTTAGAGAGAGAAAGATTATTAGGTTTTATGAATTTTATGAGTATTGTTATTTGGTATTTATATAAAAGTCACTAATCAATTTGTAATGTTTCTGACCGGTTCTTTATTGTAGTATTCAGATTTTTTTATAGATTGGAAAAATCTTTTCTTTTATTATATTTACTTTTTTTATAATTATATTTTTAATCATTTATCACTTATTCTGATAAAGAGCACATGATGGAGAAAAGTGTTAACCAAGTATATAGTTACACACATACACTATCGTTTTTTGGACATGGATTTTGTAAAAGAATCTTCCCACATTTTTTTTTGTGGTTGAGGCACATTGGAATCTTGGAGATTTTTGTTAAGATTAGAATGGTAGCTTTGGCAGATTTTGCATTTGGGAAGGATGTATAATTTGAAATGTCTTGTAATACTGGCTTTGCCAATGGTGAGGTTTTGGGTAGGGCATATGTAATTTTTAGTATTTTTTATGCTTTGTATAAATGTTATCTAGAATTATAATCTATTTTTATCGTTTAAAAGAAAAAGTTGAAAATGAATATAATTATTTAACAATATATAATCCCTAAATATAAATAATTAAAATTTTATTCTTTTCAACTGGAATTATTTAAAATATTAAATTGTGGTATAAATGAAGATACATACTAGTACAAATGAAGATACATACTATAATAAATAATCCTATATATTATGTATACACTAAAACTATACACTTTGCCATTAAATGAGTAAAAATTAACGACATTTTTATATTTTATTATTTACTTATTTTTTACCAAAAAATACAGGGTACGAAGTTTTTTATCAGAATAATTTTCATAAGGGAAAAAAGAAAACGAAAAACTCTTTCCATGCATGTCACCTGCACTATATATATACACTCAAATAGCATTCTCCTCAAAGCCAAGAAGTCACTTTAATTACTCAAACTCCTTCTCAATATTATACATACACCTCTAGCTTTCATCTTCTTTAGAAACACTAGCTGATTCAAAATGATGCTGATCCATTCAGCTTCTAAACTTGTGCAGATGGTTATATACAATTTTGTTGCAGTGATACTGTTAATGGACATGATAGAAAGTGGATGGAGATATGGAGTAGTTGATGGCCTAAGCATGAACTACTACATCATGAAATGTCCTTTTGCTGAGGGGATTATAAAGAACACTGTCAACAAGGCTTTGCAAGCTGATCCTACTCTTGCTGCTGGCCTTGTTAGGATGCATTTCCACGACTGCTTCGTCGAGGTATATATATAGGATCCTACTCATATATATGCTGCATTATAATCAATCATTCAAGGTTCATATTTATATATGTACTTTTCTTGGTTTCTTACTTGTGATTTTGTTATGCAGGGTTGTGATGCATCAGTGTTGATCGACTCAACAAAAGATAACACAGCAGAAAAAGATTCGCCTGCGAATTTAAGCTTGAGAGGATATGAGATAATTGATGCTGCCAAGCAGGAGTTGGAAAAGCAGTGTCCTGGAGTTGTTTCTTGTGCTGATATTGTGGCTATGGCTGCAAGAGATGCTGTTTTCTTTGTAAGGATTATTAAATATATGATTATGGATCAATTTTTCTACTAGCTAGTGGAGAATTAGTGATACTTAGAAATTGACATTCATGTTTTTGTTTTTCAGTCAGGTGGCCCAGTTTATGGCATACCTTTAGGTAGAAAGGATGGAAGGAGATCAAAGATAGAGGACACGGCTCGGCTGCCTCCTCCTACGTTGAATAGTACTGAGCTCATCAACTTATTTGGCAAACGCGGATTCACAGCTCAAGATATGGTTGCTTTATCTGGTAAAGACATCTTAATTGGTTTGTTTATGTTAGACATATACCCCTTGTTAAAAGTTATCCACATCATCGACATCAAGCATTGTATTTCCTTCGAACAATGTTGAACATACAATCACAAAGTCTGATATACATGGTCTTATTAAGTTTTTGGCGTTTTATAACACATGAACTAATTGGTCATGTTTGTGACGGTGATAATATATTTTGTAGGGGCTCATACACTAGGAGTTGCAAGATGCTCATCATTCAAAGGCAGGTTGAGTAATTTCGACTCTACGCACGATCTGGATCCAAATCTAGACACACAGTTTGCAACTACATTGTCGAAGACATGCAGTGCAGGTGACAACACGGAGCAGCCCTTTGATGCATCCAGAAACACGTTCGACACCAACTACTTCAATGCTCTACAGATGAAAAAAGGGGTCCTTTTTTCGGACCAAACACTGTTTGCTAGTGCTAATACACGAGGGATTGTGAATGCTTATGCGATGAACATGGCCTTCTTTTTCTTGGATTTCCAGCAGGCCATGGTGAAGATGGGAAAGATGGATGTTAAAGAAGGTAACCAGGGTGAAGTCAGAGACAATTGCCGCAGGATCAACTGATGTCAAATGTGAAAGAATCCAGTAGTTCTTGTGAGCTATCTTACATACTTATAAGTTTAGCTACAACAATTGCTTTGTGTAACAATAGATTTGGATGTATGTTTGTTCAAAGTAATGCAATAATATTTTGTTTTAAACTGGAAATTAATGCATCATTCTGCATCTGGTCACTACATGTAAGTCATCTCAAGGAAAATACAGTCTTGCATACAAATTATAATTTATAAGTACACAAAATTACATGATGATCTACTTATTACTTCAAATCCCCTGTAATCCTAAAGAAATGTTGCACGAGATATCCATCTAAGCTAACAGCTAGCGCATGATATCCATCCTTAGCCGCCTTAATTCCCTAGTAGTAACGCGTTGTAACAGGTCTGGTAACACAGTTAGGATTAGCGAATATCCAAGTCAATTTGCAGAACTTCATTGTGACAGAAACAGCAACTAGTTATGTCTCTTTGAACTTTTTTTCTCAGTAAGTTATGGCCCTGACTGCTTTGCTTCAACATTCCCTACTCAGAAACAGAACCTAAACTTCTTGTAACAAACTATCAGATCAATAAATCTGAGGCATTCATCTCGCGGTTTAGATTGTTGTTTATGATAGACTATGTAATCTAGTTATATTAGACATAGATATATATATATTAGAGTCCTAGTTAAATTAGTCTTATTCTTCTAATTTCTAATTAGATTATACATAACTTCTTATATTTTGTATATATACCCTAAATCATTCTAGGAATAAACACGATTGATTATTCAATAATCTTACATGGTATCAAAGGGTTACGATCCTTCCGCTGCATAATATTGTGA
>JAYMSP010001344.1:0-33166 GCA_036897095.1 Plantago elongata
CAAATCTGTCAATTTTCGTTATTCTTATGAATCAACGAATCTTGATCCATCAATTCTCGATATTCTTTTGAATCAGCGAGTCTTGACTTTATCGTTCTTGTGAATCAACCACGCACGCTGCATCGGCTTTCATTTCAGTTCGTCTAGGATTTTAATATTGTAGCTTGTTGTTTGTTTTCACTTTCAATCATGTATTAGGATTTTAATGTTGTTGTTCTTCTTGTTGTATCCGTATGATTTCAATGTATGAATTCAGTTGTTTTCCATCTACCATCTACTTCTTTTCTATCTAACTTGTTTTGCATCTACCATGTGCTTCTTCTCCACCTAACTAATTCCACTATCTCATGTATATATAACATATCAATCCTCCTTCCTATTAAACTCAAACATGTCCGAATGTCAAGGTTTCTCCCAAAATGAAGATAATGCCCTTCGAAAGATCTACCAACAAGTTAGTGAAGATCCCGAATTTACAAACTTGAGCAAGACCTCGGTTTTCAGAAGGGTGAAACAAATTTGGGATGAAGGAGTGTTATCTTATGGCACCGTGCTTGTTGGTCTCAGGGGGAGATCCCGTGATTGTCTGCGAACCAGATTGACCTGACTCCTATTCAATGACATGAATAATTGAAGTCTAAAATTTACTTTTCTTTGATGTTTTTGTTGGTGTTCTTGTTCTTCATGTTGTTGTTGTCGTCGTCGTCTTAGCTGGTGTTCTTGTTGTTGTTGTGACCGTCTGATTCCATCTTAATAAATTTTAAAACTTGTTTTAAAGATGCAATTTGATTAATTTCAACTTTCAAGTTCCAACCACTCTTAGATTATATTATTCTGTTAAATAAATAAATAAATAAAAAACACTATTCATTGTCGTCCGGATGACCCGGCCATTGAACATGATTTTCAAATGTAGTGGTCATCGTCAATAATCGACCCTATTCATGGTCATCCAACAATCCATCGTGAATGGTCTTATTGTTTGTTTAATAAAGTGTTACTTTTATATGATCATGAGATTACTTTACTAGTGATAATCATACATGAAAACTGATCATTTCGCTATGTCAGATATACTTGATACTTCAATGTGGAAATGTCAAACTCATGTAAGATCACTTTAATTATTAACTATATATGTGATAAGTGTTTGATTTGTAACATGTAAAAGTAAGTGACCACTGATTATTAGAGATGAATACTACTTCCTCCGTTTCTCCAAATTTCTCCATTTCTCCAAATTTTAAATATTTAGTAGACACATAGTTATGTGAAAAGTTAAAGTAATAATAAAAAATAAAGAAAGTGGAAAAAAATATACTTTAATATCAAAATATATAATATTTTTATAAAGTTGAGATTGTTTATTATTTGTTAAAGGTGAGGTAACTTCTTTTTTTAGTAATGTATAAAGTTTAATGATGCGATTATAAATGACAAATTAATATATAAAATCTACTGGAACGGGAGGAGTGGTATCTTCCCCGTTCTCTTGTCATAATTTCTTCAATTTTTCATACCTTATTCTACTTTATTCATTATACCTATATCTTTCAAATCTAAACAATGGAAAAAGTTTGAGCAGAAAATGGAAAAAGAAAAAGCTAAAAATCCGGATAACCTAAGAAATTAAGGTGGCTTAGGCCATAAATATTAGTTCATGGTTGACAACCTTAGTTATTTAAAAAGAAAATAAGAATAGAATTGAAATCAACCAATCAAGGTTGCTCAAAAAGCAAACGTCAACCTGCATTTGGGTACTATTCGATTGGATACTATTCAATCTCTTTTTCTTTTTTGAATTTTTTATTTTTCTTTATTAATATTTTATAAGAAAAAGTTATCATTTAAAATTACATAAAACTCGATAGCGTTGTTTATTTTAAACTTACATATGAAGCATTATTATTATTTTATTTATAATATAGTCATAAATTGTTACATCTACTTGTATTTTAATTTTTAATTTAAATTATTTTTTAATATTATATTAATTATATACTTATAATAATAAAAAATAATAATATATAATTGAATTGGAGAGGATCATGAATAAATTATAATTTATTTATTGTGGTTGGATTGGTTGGGAGGTTGAATATGTATATTAAAGATAAATTAATTATTTATTTAAAAGATTAGGTAGTTGGACGGGCTATACTTCACGAATATTATTGGCATCAGTATGAAACCATGAGTGAACATGAGTTAGTTGTCAACCGCAATCAACGGCCAAAGTGGGAAGAGCATTATTCTAATGGGCAATGCTCTATCTTTTGTAAGAAGGGAACGAGAATGAACAAAAGGAAAGGTGTTAGGACCAATAGTAGAATTTATTAAAGTTGAAAAACAAAATCGTCAGAAGGGCAGGTGGTAGTATTTGTAATGTCCGTAATTAGCGGTGATGCCCCAACTTTCTACACCGTGAATGTGGTCATGATCGATGCCAATTCTTCATACGAATTATGATCCGATTGTTATTTTGGTTTCACCTCGTCGGATTAGAATGGCAACCTCACAATAATTGTATGCACTACCGGCCGAAAACATGCTAGCTAGGGATGATCATAAAATCTGAAAATTAAAAATCCAACAATCCGATCCCATTCCATCTGCTATATTCAGATCGGATTTCGGGTTGGCATTTTTTAGTTTTTCTGATTTCGGATCGGGTCGGATTACATCCGTCGGATTTTCGGATAATTCGAATTTAATCCGAAATATATTTAAAAAAAAAAAACCCCCCAGAAGGCCAGAAACGTTTTTAACTAGTAGCAACTTTGTAAACCCTAAAACCCAAACGGCCAAACCTAATTGTCTCATTCCCAATTTTCAGTCTCACTCAACTTATCACTCAGCCCTTCCATTGATTTCGTTCATCGGAGCCGGATCTACCTCGACATCGATGACGGCTCCTTCAGAGGCAGATATTGGTGGTGCACCGAACTCAGCTGGTCTCACCGTCTCATACCCTCATCCCGTCATCCGTCTCGGCGTCTCGTCTCTCTCTCAAGTCTCAACCGCTCGGATTGCTATATTCGGATCTGAATTGAATTGAATTAGAGGAGATAGAAATGTCAATGGGAATGAGAGATCTGAATCTGAGTTGATTAGATCTGTAAATACTTGGGGATTATGCAGGTATTGTCGATTAAGGAGGGTGTTAGGGTTTGTCGGAAAAAGTAGTCGTCGGAGAAGAGGCTGCTAGGGTTTGACGGAGGAAGAGTGTCTAATTCTTTGAGAAATCCACCGTTGCAATTAGGGCAGAAGACTTCGGCGGTTGGTGAGGAAGGAGGGAGGAGATTGACGTGGCCTTCGCATTGCTAGCAGAAGTACAGCTTTGCCGCCGTTGCTCCGCCGTGATTCGCCACCGTAGACATCGGGAAATTATTCGATTTTGTGTGTATTAGTGTATGTATAGATTGGTTGAAAATGAATATTTTGTCCAAAGTAATCAAATGGGGGATGTGTTGCTTTAAATACTTCTTAACCGACATCGGGAACTTTAATTTTTTTATTTTTGGATTAATTTCGGATTAATCCGAAAAAACCCGATCCGGGACGGATTAATCTAAATCCGATCTGATAATTCGGATCGGATTATGGATCGACCCTCAGTTGGTCCGAAACTTCGGATAAATCCGAAGTTCGGATCGGATCGGATCAGATTAATCCGAATGGTCACCCCTAATGCTAGCTAGTCTATGGTCCATTGCAATGTACATAACTAATTACTCATTTTACTTTCCGACAGTGACTGAATTTTCATCATAAGTTTTGCAAGGAATTTGAGACTGATTGGGAAGCGATTTACAAAACAGACTATTTGAATGAACATTTTTCAATTCAAATCGCTTCTCAATCAGCCCATTGATTTTTAAGTTGGGCGCCCTTCTGAATTTATCAAACTAAACTTTAAGAAATTATCATAAATAATTAATATTATGTTTATCTGGTGAAGTTTTTCCTTAAAAGTTAAATAAAATTTATTTTGTACAAACATATTTTAAAATGAGTTAAAAGTTTGTTTGTGAACGAAAGCATCCACGACCCACCATAATTTATGCATTCCACTTGCACCGTGTAAAATACGGACGCTTTGGCATATACCTTGGACTAGACAAAACTGGGAAGGGCAATCATATTTTTAAAAGATTTTGAACAAAATAATTGGTGTACGTATGCCGATTGTCGACTCGTACATAAAGCATAAGCGTCCATAATTTTTAGTTAATTAAACGATATTATGATATAATTAATTGTCAGTAGTTATTGGCAAACTGGACACACCACTTTTTGAGAGTGGAGACATGACCGTACTGTTTCCTGCAAAGTCAAGCAGGATTATATAGTATTAGGAGTCCAAAACTCCAAATTACTTGTTCCACCTTTACCATGAATAGCGTTGAATGATGAAAATGGCTCCCAAAAAATCTGTTAAAGTACAATAGCACGATTAAGTAATACATCTCCGAACAACGAAGTGCAACTTATTCCTCTAATTAATAGGTTAGAGGTTCGAATCATCTTTAACCGTTTAAAATGTAATACACCTTCGAACGAGGTGAATTTGGGCATCCACCTGTTACGAAATTAGAAGATTCGTATTAGCATGGCACCTATGTACTCAATTCCTAGTCGAAGTTGTTTGTTTTGGGACATCTCAGGCCAATTTCAGGAAAAAGCAGAAGCAATATTGATGGGTCAGCAAAATGCTCATCCATACGAGTCACGTGCCACTGTTTGTTTATTAAACTTTTTTTAGGTTTTACGGAGGTTAATCATGTAGACTACGTTATTTATTACGTCACAACTACTTACATAAGAGGTTTGTGCCTCACTCCTAATGTTAAGTGACCTTCCCGGTTGTCCTAATTGGACCTATACCGTTAAACTCGAGATTACCATCTTCTTCTTTGAATTCTATGTAATTACCTATATAGAGTTTATTGACCTACTAATTCATTTTATAGAAAATGCCTCATGAAATGTTTGGAAGTATGATCGTATGAAGTTAATTAACTAAGATAATATGGAGAGCGTAGTCTTCTAAATAAAGTTAACATTCCAATCATTGTTTGAATTTCAAATCTTATGAACGTTAGGATCATTAATTACTCCAGGTTGGATGTCAATCAGACAAATTAAAAACATATAATTCAAACAGTAATACGATAATTTATGCGTTTACTTCTTGTTGGAGTGTGTTTATTTATATTTTTGAATGACAGTGAGAACAGAACACATAGCACGAAGAGGCATGTCCATGGGGAAGCTTCTCAGTTCCAGAGAGTGCATTAATTAGGTCTTTTGCAGATCAAGTAAAGTTAAATTTATCTATTAAACTCAAATTTAACCAATGCCTTACGCGTATGCAATGTGTACTACTATGATTTACATGCCACTTAAGACTTTGATGGTATAAATAAATTAAACTCAGATTGATCACAAGTTCAGTTGACGCGCAGTACTCTAAGATCCACTACTCATCAGATTATTCATTATTGTGATAGAATCTTGTTTTTCTCCGGTGTAGTACAAGTCAAATAGAATGTTAACTTTGACAACTGATAGTAAACTAGGAGTGCTAATGTTCAAGATGTACTTCATCCACTTATCTCCAAAGAAGCTAGAACAACATTACACAAATTGAAACGTTTCGATTAATTATATCGTGATAGTTTATTTCTAGATAAATTACATACATACTGTTTAATAAATAAATGTACTATTTAAATTTAGTGTGAGTGACCCACCAATTATTTTCTCGTGATTGCAAAAGAAAGTACATGTATCGTTACACTAGAATCACCCGAAACTGAAGTAGCCACATCGATTCAAATGATCAAATCTTAATCGATTATCGTTGGATCGTTCCATGAAGCATTTAAAGTATTGAATATTTATGAACAAAACGATAAATCAAGGGACCAAACATTGTAATTTGGTTGTATTAAACTGCAAGCAATTCAAGAGTATCGGGACTACTAATGAAGGCGCCAAAGACTTTGAGACTAAAAGAAAAGCCGTAACTATTTGTGGGACTAAAAGGAAAGAAGGAGATAAGTTGGACCAATCAAAATATAACACGCAAGACGGACGCACGAACTAAGAGAATGGACAGAGGACGGGAGCGCAATTCGTCTTACTCATTAAAACAGAAGACAACAAAAGACTGCAACATCACTGCAGAATGACGACAAAGGAACGACTTCTCCTCTTGATCAAATTGAACGGTTAGATGATCAACACAGTACAAGCACACCTCTTGCAACCTGTAGAGATGCTCTGTTGATCTGTAAAGCTTCAATTAATGTATTTTAGCTCGTAGTTTTCCATTTAAATATTTGTGTTGAATTTACCGGCTAAATATATCCGATCGGTGTTAGAACTAAAATGTATCTTATCCAACATTATCAATACAACTTTCCTTCAGTTTCCATACATGTCTTCCTTCTCAATTTTTATCATGGCACCAGAGTAAGGTTGTTATGTTTTCCCCTTCATCTCTTTTAAATACTCTGCATTTCCGACCACTCCCTTTCTTTTCCCTTAACCTTCACTTGCTATGGCTGATTCTCAAACTCCTCCCTCTGGAAGAGTTAACCCTCCTCCTCCTCCTCCTCCTCCTCCTCCGGATCATGAGAGTCCCTTTAACGCTATCTACCTTCACCACTTAGAAAATTCAATTTCAGAAGCCATCACCCCTTTGCTCAACAAGAACAACTATCACACCTGGTCTAGGGCCTTTATGATGTCTCTGAGCATTCGAAACGAAACTGGACTCATTGATGGTACTATATCTCAACCTGAAACTGATAGTAGTAAGAAAGATGCTTGGTTGAGATGCAACACAATTGTGATGTCCTGGATGATACATTCTATATCACCAAAGATAAAAAGTGCTTTGCTTTACTGCAAAACAGCTGAAGAATGCTGGAGCAAACTAAAGATAAGATATGCTCAACCGAACGATGTTCGGATATTTAATTTGCAGCAAGAACTAAGTATTGTTGTTCAAGGCAATTCTTCAGTGATAGACATTTTCACAAAGATGTCAAACCTCAAGTAAGAATTAGAGGATTACAGGCCTATGCATGTTTGTCCTTGCAAGGACACTTCCATCACTACTCTATGAAAAAGTGCAGAACCTAGACAAGATCTTCAAGTTCTTGATGGGTCTTAATGAAACTTTTGATATGGTGAGAGAGCAAATCTTGCTGATGGATCCAAAACCATCACTAGATAGAGCCTACTCTCTTGTTCTCCAAGAAGAAAGGCAAAAGATGTCTAGAGAAAGTTACATGTCTCATGTTGAAGGTTCTGCTATGTTCACTAGCAATAAAAGAAAAGAAAAAAGAGGATTGGGACTTACTTGTCCTAATTGCCCAAATTTGAGCAATCATACTACAAAAAATTATTTTAAGGTTCATGGTTTTCCCATGAATGGATCAAAAAGGCCTTTTGAGAACGGTAGAGGTGATTTTAAAGGGAGAGGTGGTAGATCTGGTTATGGTGGTAGAGGTGGCCAGTTCCAGGTCAATACTACTGCAACACCATCTCCCAATAGTTCCATCAACCTCACTGGAGGTCAGTTGAATCAACTTATGAGCTTTGCACAAACAAAGCCTGCTGCTCATGCTAGAACTGCTTCTCAGCACAATGGCATAGTGACAAAGAATCCTACTCCTGCACACATTGCAGCTGAACTAAACTATGCAGACAAGCTATTCGTTGAGTCCTTTAATGATAAAGATTGGACAAGTTGAGGCACATAAGGGACTTTAGCAGTTCAAGAATGTTGTTTCATTTTCATTACCTAAGGCACCAGCCATCACTAGTCAAAATGCAAGTGATCAAGCAGCTGCTATTAAAGATCACCTATGGGATTTCAGGCTTGGACATCCTAGCTTAAGTAGACTTTTAGTTATTCAGTCATCAAATCATGTAGTATCTTGTAAGCAATTCTCTTATTGTGATGTTTGTATGAGAGCAAAACAAAAGAGATTGCCCTTTCCAATTGAATTCAAGAACTCTATTTCTATTTTGGATATGTTATATTGTGATTTATGGGGACCCTACTGTATTGCAATTCTAAATATTCAACATTATTTTCTTACAATAGTTGATGATCATAGCAGACTAACTGGGTTGTTTTTATTAAAACACAAATCAGATACTAAAATTGCATTGAGTAACTTCATACAAATGATACAAACACAAATGCAGAAGAGAATTAAAGTGATAAGAAAATATAATGAAATGGAATTTCATCTCCCAGAATTAATGAATAAGCACGGGATTTTACATCAGAAAACTTGTGCATATACTCCTCAGCAGAATGGTGTGGTGGAAGGAAAACATCACCATCTAATTAATGTAACAAGATCTCTATTATTTCAATCAAACTTGCCTAGAAGGTTTTGGGAGAAACAATTTTGACAGCAACATATCTTATAAATAGAACTCCAAGTCACATTTTTGAAAATAAGACATCATATGAGCTGTTTTATAACAAGAAACTTGATTACACCGATATAAGAACTTTTGGATGTTTGTGATACACTTACACAGAAGCAGTTGGAAGAAGCAAGCTAGATTCTATATCTCATAAATGTATTTTTCTGGGATATCCATCCAATGTGAAAGATTTCAGGGTTTATGACATAGTTAAAAGAACCATAATAATTTCAAGAAATGTAATATTTATTGAAACTGTGTTTCCATTTAAAGAAAGGACAGTTCAGGTAGATGAAATCCATTTACAAGCACCAACACATGAGGATTATGGTTAGATAGAAGATCATATTGAAAACACCACTAATGTTCACAATAATGATCACATGAATCCTGAAGCAATACAGGAAGAAGAAGATTTTGTAGAAGAACATCATATTGATGAGTTACTTGAAGATATAAATGAAGAAAATCAAGAAATTAATGAAGAAGAGATGTAGGTAAACTTACCTGAAGAAAATATTAGAAGAACAACAAGAATAAGAAAATTACCATCACATTTAGACATTTATCACCATAATGCGAAGGCACATACTGTACAAAATAAAGAAAAATCTATTAAATATGCAATTTCTCAATTTCTTGGTTATGATAAATTTTCAGAATCCTATAGGGCTTATTCTATAAATCTTGCTCTTACTCATGAACCAGAGACATATGAAGATGCAATTAAAGAAAATCACTGGAAGAAAGCAATACATGAAGAATTGAAAGCCCTTGAGGAAAATAATACTTGGAGTATAGTGAAAAGAACACATAACATGAAGCCAATAGGATGCAAATATATGTCTTCAAAACTAGGTTAAACTCAAAATGACACATTGATAAGTATAAAGCTATATTAGTAGCTAAAGGATACACTCATAAATATTGTTTTGATTATACAGAAACCTTCAATCATGTAGCTAAATTAACATCTGTAAAAATATTTCTTGCATTAGCATCTAAACTTGAATGGCAACTCTATCAGTTAGATGTAAATAGATATGTTTGCAGATTACACAAGTCCATTTTATGGGCTTAAACAAATCTCCAGACAGTGAAATTCTAAACTGACTAATTATTTGAAGAATGTAGGATTGATCTAATCAAAGAGTGAATATTCACTCTTCACAGAAGAAACTACATCAAATAACAATTTTATTGCTCTTCTCATCTATGTTGATGGCATTTTAATAGGGAGTAAACACACTTCTGAATTAGAGCAAATTAAGAAATAATTAAAGGACATTTTTAAAATAAGAGATTTAGGCCAGCTAAAGTATTTTCTTGGAATAGAAATTGCCAACAATAGCTCAGACATTCATATATCTCAGAAGAAATATGCTTCAGATATTATTGAACTAGCAGGATTATTAGCATGTAAACATGTAACTACTCCAATAGAGCAAAATGTTAAATTCCTACCTAATAACTCTACTATTATTTCAGATCCTAGCTTATACAGAAAACTCATTGGTAAACTGATTTATTTAACAATAACCAGACCAGATATCAGTTTTGCAGTAGGGATCTTCAGTCAATTTATGGAAAATCCATGTACAAATCATTTAAATGGAGTTCTGAGACTAATCAAGTACACAAAAGTGATATTGGATTGGGAATTTTCTTCTCGAAGGATAAAAACTTACAGATTACTGCTTACACAGACTCAGACTATGCAGGTTGTCATCAGGACCGGATTTGAACCCATGCAAGGAGGCCCTCTAAACAGGGCCCCAACATATTCGGAGCCCTACTTTTTAATTTTACAAACAACTATAAGTTGCATAAATATCATTACTTAACTTGTTTAATTAATCTACGAATGATGATAATGTAAGAGGAAAAATCACATTTTCAAAAATAGTTTTATTTATCTGTGTCACTTATGACAGTTTTTGTGACAGATTAAATCTTAAAATGAATTTACTTTGGCATTATCGTTTTTGCTCTAACATTATCATTTTACATTGACGTAATTGAACACTCCAATCACAACATCAATAGAACAAATGCAATCGTAAGCCTAAATAAATTAAAAGTTAAGCTTTATTGTTACATTTTCAATTGTAAGTATTGTTCAAAGTTGTTACACCAGCTATGTATTATTTCTCCTGAAAAAGTACTAGTATTTAATAATTTTTATATATTAGTATATTCTATAAAATTCAATGTATTTTTACGTAATGATTTATAGATGTTGGTAAACGATCATTTGAAATTAACTGAAACAGACCATTCTAAATTATCTACACATTTAATATCACACATTATAAAATTTACTTTGAAGCATCAATATTTTTTTGTGATGAAACATTAGGTATTCATTTGAACACTATATCTGAAAACGAGACTATATATGCAAAACCAATTTAAATTGTAATTTTCATTAGTTTATTGTCAACTTAATTTTTCGTTATAAAATAAACCACATGCATCTTTAGCATGACAAATATATTGTATTCTATTGATATTATTATTCATGTTACAAATATGATATCTACTTTACAACTCCTTAAGATCACATATATACAATTGTAAATAAAAACTTCAAATTTAAGTTTTATTACGATTTATTTTACCATTTCTATTTAACCTCCGTGCCCATGACAATTATTTTGATACGGTTAGTGATGGCTTACTAAAACATTAATTTGCACAGGGTCTCCGAAAACTTGAGCCGGTCCTGGTTGTCCTATGACTGAGAGATCAACCACTGGCTATTGCATAATGATTGGAGATTCTTGGTAAGTTGAAGATCAATGAAACAGATCACAGATCGCAGATCCACAAATGAAGTTGAATATAGAGCCATGACATTCACTTGTTGTGAAGTTATTTGGATGCTATCCTTCCTAAAGGATTTATAGATCAATTTTCAAGCACCAGTAAAGCTGATGTGTAATAACCAATCAACTATTTACCTCACAAAGCATCCGGTATTCCATGAAAGTACTAATTAAACACATTGAAGTTAATTGTCATTTCGTAAGTGAAAAGATCATAGAAAAGAAAATACAGGTTGAACACTATACTTCATAATCACATCTTGCAGATATTTTCATTAAATGAGTCGGCTCTATAAATCTTTTCAAAGAAATGAACAAAATGAATATTAGAAATTCATATGTTCCTCTTGAGGGGGAATATTAGAAATTTATGAACAAAAAAAGAAATCAAGGGACCAAACGTTGTAATTTGGTTGGATTAAATTGCAAGTAATTTCAAAAGTATTGGGACTACTAATGAAGACGTCAAAGACTTCGAAACTAAAAGAGAAGTCTTAACTATTTGTGGGACTAAAAGGAAAGAAGGAGATAAGGTGGACCAATCAAAATATAACGCGCAAACTGGACGAACTAAGAGAATGGACGGAGGACGGGAGCGCAGTTCATCTTCCTCATTAAAATGGAAAAAAACAAAAGACTACAGCATCACTGTAGAATGAAGACAAAGGAATGACTAGGGCTTCTCCTCTTGATCAAATTGAGCAGTTAGATGATCAACACAATACAAGCACGCCTCTTGCTGCCGGTGGAGATGCTATGTTGATTTGTACAACTTCAATTAATGTATTTGAGCTCGTAGTTTTCCATTCAATTCAAATGTTTACGTATCGACTATATATATCCTGTCAGTGTTAGAACTAAAAATGTAGCTTATCCAACATTATCAATATAACTTTCCTTCCGTCTCCATACATGTCTACCTTCTCAATTTTGGTTTGGATATGACTGGGATGGAGGAACTCACGGCTCTAAAAGATAAGCAAATTAATGAAGATATACTATATATAGGTAGGCTAGATCTAGATGGGTAGAATTAGCTATATGGTCCAATCCAATCCGGTCCAATCCACAACCTCTGGATCCTAACACACGGTCGCAACTCAGCATGTGCTCACCGCCAGCCTTCATGCCCTACATAGCTACGTGACTACAAAATCTTCGCCCTTCTTAATTGCTGTCTTTTTCTTACCGTAAGTATCAATCAGTTCCACATATATCCCCTTAAATTAGATCAGAACAAAATAAATATCTCTTTTATTTGGTCCACATTTTGATCAAATTATACAAATATACCCCTAATCTACTACCTCTTTCTCCCGGTCGGAGACTTAAAAAACTTTTGCCGGGTGATGTATTGGTTTGTTTAGCAACCCTATATGTAATTTTACGCATACTTTATTTTAAACTGCGAAATTTTAAACTGTAAAGTACAATGTTTTCAGAATTATAAAACGATTCCAGTAGATTTAGACCTCAGAAGTAAGAGAAGAATTAAGGTTGTCAACTTCTATAAACTTCTTAAAATTTCCGGTAAATATAATGATATATGATGAGAATTGAGGAGCGTGATTAGACCAAGCAGGCAAAACTAAGAACAAACAAAGGGATAAGAAACACTATAGAGTCCCACACCACAAGATGCATGCACTATATATATTCCAAACTTGTTTTGTAGGCTTCCATGCACAGGGTTCCAAGTGCTTTTATCTTTTCAGCTTATGCTAATATATACAACTGAAATCCATCAAGCCTCAATGGGATGTGGTTCTCTCAACTATATGTTTCCATCAGCACAAATTGAGATAGTTCCGTTACATCTAATGGCCCGTTCCGATCTTAAATTGAGACTCAATCCTTTCGACTTATTACGATTCACATGTCTCGTTTGCATCGATACGTACCATGAAAAGTTAATTGTAGGCATTGCATGTGTGGGGATAGAGGGAAATTTGAGAGAGAAAGAAAATGATGGATGTAAATATTGAAATGAAAGGTCAGACGGAAAAGGGCAGGAGACAGGAATGGGATAGATAGATAAGAAGTAGGAAAAGGAAATCCGACAGCCGAATCCTGGGAGGTATAACTAACTGCAATCGATTCTTCATTGGCAACTTGGGACCATATACCTTCTTCCTTTCTCACTTTAACGTTTTCCTCAATAAAATCTTCCGTTTTTTTCATCAAAACTATTCTCCATTGAACAGTGAAGTGCAATTCAGTTGATAAGAGTAATACGATTCACCTCTAACTAATAGGTTAGAAATTCGAGTCAACTTTTAACCGTTTAGAAAAAAAATACCTTATGATTATTCATTATCCATTCTTTCGTGCTTCACGAATCATCGATCTAAC
Source organism: Plantago elongata (assembly GCA_036897095.1). NCBI lineage: Eukaryota > Viridiplantae > Streptophyta > Magnoliopsida > Lamiales > Plantaginaceae > Plantago > Plantago elongata. The sequence continues at coordinate 13,641 of JAYMSP010001344.1, forward strand.
TTATTGTTAAGTGTTATGAATTAATGTTCATCTTCCATGGTACATTTGTAAAAAGTTTATTGATACATTTTTGTCAGGAAAAAAACACTTGAAGAAATAGTAAGCGCATGATTATAATGTCATCAAGTGATAATTGCTCAATAAAACGAATCCACAAGGCTGGACCTGGATATCACAAGAATTTATGAGATTGATGCAATCCGAACACGTGATCAATTACTTCTCAACAAGTGATGTTTTGAGAATCCGAAATTTCATTACTCGAGCTATGATGAGCTTGTGAACATAACGACTTTGACACGAGATTGTTCACGTGGTTCGAGCTCGAGCCAAGTTTATTTCTTAAAAATACATATAAATATAAATAATATATTATTTAATCTAGTCTAGTCGAATATTAACAAAACAAGGTTTGAACACCTTACAAAACAAGCTTTAACGAGTCTTGGACGGAGCTCCGTCGGCTAGTATAAGATCTCTATCCTCTAATAACAATGATTTGTTATTATGATGTATAATGATTAGATATTGCTATCAATCAATTAATTAACTATAATCCATGTATAATGTTGCTGGATTTGCTGACACGTACAGCAATAAGAGAGAACACTTATGGGATCTCGTAAAATGGGTGAGGTATAGACGGTGATGTATTTGTTCGGGATAGGACGTGATAAATAATAATTCAATTTGTTAGATTTGTAAATGACAAATTCTTCACGTAGCTAGGCCACATGATTTTTGTTCTTTTCATCAACTTATTATTTTCTTTTTCATAGTCAACATTCTTTAACATACTAGAACTAACCAATTGCTTCACTTGGATGCAACTCTTGCTGAAAAAGATTAAAAGAAAATATAAATTGAATTTGCATCCGTTATAGAATATTGTTCACTAGCACTAAACAGTAGTAATATATCAATAGTCATTGTGTATCAGTAAAAATTATTTTTCAGCTGTTCACTCGCCACCGAATATTAAAGACCGTTAGAGATACAATTTAAATTGAAAATATTCAATTTAAATTATATCTTTTTACACAAAATTTGAATTTTCTCCATTCAAATTGTATTCCAAACATTCACTTAGTAATTAGTAATTAAACTTTTTGAATTTTCTAAATTCTAAAGAACCAACCAATTATAAATTGGAAAGGTCTGATAGGAGGAACCGAGCAAGTAGTTCCGACTTAAAAGTTAAAACGTCCAAGTGACGGAATGTACGCACGTGTGCCAACAAAGAGTGTTTGGAAGTGGCCATGTGAGTCCAGTCCTCTTGTACATAATTAACAACCTGTTCTGTTCCATGGCCTGGTCCATACTCCATACCCATATGCAAATGTTCTACTCCTTTTATTGTATTTCGAAATATCAAAATTTATAAAAAAAAATAATAATAATACTGCATCACATCTCATACCACATTATGTCATTAAATGATGTTCTGCTTATACTAAGTACTAGTACCTTTTTTGTCAACTTAGATGAGCGCACACAGCCTAGCTCCAACAATCAATACATATCTGTTAGTTGCTACAAATTTATTGATCGCTCAGAGGTACACGACAGACTGGGATAAGCAAGTACAGCAAGAGAAAGGGAGACTTAGATCATACTCCTCGATGTAACTCACGTTGGTTCATATGAACATTCATCTCTCTGCATGTTATCCTGTTCAGTTAGGTTTATTAATGATCACAAATCACAACTTTACAATAGATTATAATCTCACAAAAACTTTGCTCACTCTACCACTCGACCATCCACAGTGCAGCATTTGAAGTTACTACACCTAAGCCAAGCATAAAGCTGTCCTAGCATATTAGCATACACAACAGGGAGGTATGCGTGATGCTTCATGTACGTGGAATTATACGTATAAGTTATAACTACTTGATGTACCATGAACATTTTCGGGTATGGGATAACGTGTTCTTCACAGCAAACTGCAGACCAAGCATTTGACTCTTTATAAGTATTAGAACAGCCTAAATTTACTCTGCAACTTTGTTTTAAACAAAGACCATTACACTAATCAAATGCGCATGTCAACATGCCAAGGGGCACATGATTATTCTATATAGCTTGATGATCCATAATAAAACGGATAAAAGATAATGGTGTCATTCGATAAGTCTATTTCACGTAGTAACTGATGAGTGATGACAACACACAGAAGCCAGTACAATAACTTTGTTATGTTACAGCCAGCTGATCAAGCGACTATAGAAATATAGACAAGCTAATCCTAATTGACGAGGCAACTAAAGTATATCCTTATGAAATCAGAGACTGTTCCTTTAGGCTGATGAAATTAGCAAGTTGGACAGATAACAACCATACATTAACTCTCAAAAATCCATATTGACTGTTGGCAAGATCCGATAGGTTCTTACCTGTTGACCACTGTAATGATGAAAGAAGATCTGATGCATTTCATCTGCCCTTCTCAACATTTGCTCCAACATGGTAGTCTAGCTAGGTCGTGTTAACCAAAATATTCCTTTCATGCAGTTAATCTTTCCAATGTTCCTTGTTAAACTTTCTTGAGGCCATGCCTTTGGATGAGAGACTCGGAGTGACAGGCAGCGATGGCGTCTTTGGAGCTTCTTCGTCATCCCAGTTATCTCCCCAGCTGTCATCCCAGCTTTCATTTGCATCTGACTCAAGCTTGCTGCTGTGGGAAACTGGCAGCTCCATGTCTAACATTTGGTACTTGGGGCCTTTTCTTGAATACTGCCTCCAAGCAGAAAACAATACTATTGCTATCAGTAGTACAGTGAAGCAAAGGAATATCATGGTGGAAGTTCCCTTAGAGAACAAGTATGTTGATTCCATGGCACCAGCAACTTGCTTCCGGCTTACAAATAGATCTCTAAAATCAAGACTGCAATTGCCATGCCCAGCAGTCAGTATGATATGGTGACCATTTTCCACACCTTTTATCGAAATTTTCACCTGAAAGATATGGTGACATCTCAGGTCAAACATAGCAAAACAACAGTGTCCAATTACCAACTCAATAAGCCATCATGAATATCGCTCCAAAAATGTCAAGAGAACTTCAGGATCCAGTAAACAGATAATGCAACAAAATTAATTGGCAGACTTGAGATAGCATGATACAGTATGCAGCAAAAGAAGCCATAACAGAACAAAATGACACGATCGAAATTATGGAAACAAGGGAAGGCAGTCTTCTTGCCATTTTGTCTTCTGCAATATCTCAATGACATTTTTTGTTGTCTTTTTCATTTCCTTATTTGGCAAATAGGATCCAAAATTTAGATTGTGCGGCTAAAATTACATTTTGCCTTTTTTAACCAAACAGACGTTCATAGATAGTGCACTATAAGTTGTGTTAATAGTATACAGCCATCACATTTGCAAGACAATTAGAGTTCAGCACATAAATGGTAAAAGAGAAAATAAGTAATATGGCACTAGATGCTGCTATAAAGTAAGTTTAGCTCAAAGTGCTTTGGGTTACTCGGAACAGCAAAAAAGATAAGAACATGAAGTTGAGTTGGACATCAATAAGCATGACGAGATCTGGGACCAGCTGAAATGTGAGTCATTTTCCAGCTACCAATGGAAAATCATGGGTTAATGATTTTTATAGGTCAAGCACGTTTATCAATAGTTCTCAACCTAAAAGGGAAACTGAATTTTACAGTGCACTTGCATCATTATCAGATGAGCAAAAATAAAGCATGAAATCTCAATTGGTAATCAATGAAATACGAAGAATATAGTCTAGTCTGTACCTCTGTGTCTTCCTTTTGTTGAAGTTTTATTTCTTTTTTCTCTAGATGAACTAAATCAGGGGCTGAAATTATGACAGCCACAGGGCCTTTTCCCTTGTTTTGAATCAACAATGAAAGATCTGGAGATTCTGGAAACAAACAGCAACACTTTGTGATCATGTTCTTTCCAAAACAGAATTAGATTTATCTTGGAAGTAATGTTTCGAATAACTAGTTGGAAGACTTGACATGCCCACATACATTCATAGGTGTACCTTTAATTAAGTGAACAGGTGATTATTTGCATACGTACATAGCAATCTTGCTTCATTCTCTCCTTTGCAACTATAACATGCTGTAAAATCCCGTACAGCACAACTATACTTGGTTGCAACTTGCATAGTTCTTGCTGAACCATATGCAAGACATACCCTCGGAAAATCACCATTTGCTTCCCACGACATAAATTTTACCATGGAATCAAGGAAACTATTGAAAACAACTGACCAATTCAGACAATGCTACACATGTATACAAAGTTGCTCCTCTGTTAGTAATAAAAATCCCCTAAATGGAATTGTTTAGCATACCTTGTGTAGTAAATTGAGCAAATAAGTGATCCATCATACAAAGCAAACAATAACTACTCATGTGTATATGGAATAATCATTTGCAACCAACTAAAATAAGTTAAGTCATAAGAAATACCATAATTTAACAAATATCCTCAATAAGTCAAGGTAAAGTAAGCCGCATACCATCCCCTGGAACTCTCAAGCAAGCCACCAACGTCTTATCATCATCCGTGCAGCTATTCGAGTATGAATCACATTTTCCACCAACTGAACCCTTGCTATCCTCTCTCACATCCTCTACAGACTTAGAATCCAAGCTCTCATTCTCCTTCTGCCTATCCTTCACAACACCAGTCTCTTTCCCACTCTCCCCTCCACCGTTCGACTTGCTTAAAGTGAATGTATTTAGGTCACTGTCTCCACCCTTCTTCGTAGGCTCAGCCACATTATCTACTACCCCGGTATCACTACTATTATTCTTCGACAAACCTAGGTTTACCGCATCTCCAGCTTTCTATCAGCATCAACACTCTATATCAGTAATAATAACCCTAACAGTCTAACACCAATGCATATACATAATTGCACTTCACTGAACAAATGGAAGTAGTTAAGCATCTAAGAAACAAAGTTTGCATTTAGCAATAGTATTATCACCTCAGAATCCACGGCTAGACTGTAAGTAGTGAAAGTTGCTACAATAACAATCAGCATAAGTACTCGATTCATCTCCATCGATCTACAATTTACAGATTCTAATATCAGAGATCGAAGTTCTGCAAACAGTGAAGCCTGCATAGTGAAATTGACGAGTAAGTACTAACCTTCGGATCACGCAATTGAACGTCTCTATGCTCCAATTGTTAGCTGTTCAAGCTTGAATTTCAGTAAACTATCTGAAGAAACATATGTAGCGTCAGTAGGAAGATGAAATCGTATAGGTCTTTAGGGTTTAAGCTCGATTTCAAACTGACAGTGGTGATTGGTGAAGATGGTGTGGACTGTGGACTCTGGTCAGGTATTACTGGTCAATCATCTACCAATGGAAAATTTCATTGATTCATTCACTTGACGTTCCCACTATTTTCATCAACGTCCCCCAAGTTTATTAATATCTCTCTCAGCTACACACGATCGTTCAAACTTCAAACGACACAAGACGTTCAAGTGAAACCGTATTATCCCAAGCTGAATGTGAAGTTATGTAACCGTTTAGGTAACCTGTTGGAGCTGAACAGTAAAGTATCTTCGTTGCAAAAGAATAGTGTCGATTGACAATGTCATCAATTGTTTCTTCAATGTTTTTCTCCTTCTCGGTGAACTCGCCACTCACAATACTTTTTCTTTTTTTTGGTAAAGAAGACTATCAGTCCTTAGACATTATCAAACTCGTAAAAAGGTAATACATAGGTCAGAGGTGAGTCCCAAAAGTCATCTCCGTCCAAATCAAAACATGTTAACTTAGCTAATTTATCCGCTGCGAGGTTAGACCTCCTACTAGACCAATGTAAATTCAAATCCCATGGCAGATGCATAAGTCTACGACAATCTTCCAATACATCTATAGAGAATGGGTCAATATCAAGTGAGTCCATTTCTATCTCAATCTTCGGGTAGCGGCGTTCTCAAGCATACTCGAGACCCTTCTTCAAAGTGTGTAGTTCAATAATTGTTGTCGAGGTTGCTTGAGTTTGAAATGCAAATCCCCATATCTACTGTCCATTATCATCAAGCAACACTGCCCCAATACCAACACTATTCGTAGATGTGTGTAAACTGCCATCAACATTGAATTTAACCATGCCAGCACCTGGTTTCTTCCATTTCTCTGTCGGAGTTTTGACTCTCTTTGACAAGTAGTCCTGAAATTCAGAGCTAAGTTGTTGGATCCGGAATGCAATGGCGCTCACTTGATCCTTATTCTAGCGAAAAATCCAAGTATTGCGCGCTTTCCAAATTTCTCAAATGTCAATCACAAATATCCAATTTCCAGGCAATGTTCGAGTCTACCAGATTAATGAATAAATATCGGGTTGTGTTCTCTTCGATCAAATGGTTCTGCGGAATGGCTGAGAAGGCTTGTAATTGATCCGGTGTTATAAATTTCTTCCATACCGCTTGTGCAGCCGGGCATCCACAGAGGGTGTGTCAAACTGTTTCTTCATGAGAAGAGCAGAAGAGAAGACTGGACACATTACTGAATATGTCAGGTCCCGTGACTTTCTGAGTTCGTGACTAAAAGCTCATGAGCAGCTAACCAGAGGAAGTGTTTCAGATTGCTGTTGTGTCCGGACTTCCATATCCATGTAGTATTTGATCTTGATGGGACGGGACCCATTCGGTGAGTCTACAACGCTTTGTACGCGGATTGGCAGGAAAATCGACCATTCGTAGTTTCCTTACAGTAAACCGTGTATGGTGTCTTCTCATGGAGCTGACATGAGCAGCCATGATTTTATCTTTAACGTTTTGGGGAATAAAAGAGTGAATCCCTTCAAAGTTCCACTCACCATCTTCATTAATCATCTCGAAAAGCTCTGCCTCTTGTGATTGGATGTTTACCCCTTGGTCACGCAATAATCCATCCCCCAACCAGTTATCGTGCCAAAAGGAGATATTAGCCCCGTCTCCTATATTCCATCGGATAAACGATTTTATTAGCTCAACTCACCTCATAATTCCTTTCCAAATAGCTCTATCACTTTGTTTCAAGCTATAATCGAAAATATGCTTGCCTTTCAAATATTTAGCTTGCACGATGGGCTGCCAAATCGTATCCTCTTTTGTCAGAATCTTCCACTCAACTTTCTCAAGTAACGCTTCATTACTAGCTCTTGCTGTCCGAACTCCTAAGGCCTTAATTTAATAAAGTCTTTTCTAAAAATTTGATGTTCATAAGGTCTTTGACACCAATTTTGCCTATTATTTTCTACTGGGAGACCAATTCATTTATACGAACCATTTTCTAAAGACCAAAGTGCTTGTTGATTTAACTCAAAACCATTGGGCTTCAACTTGAAAAGTCCGTTTATAATGGGCTTCCAAACACAAGACTATGTCCGTTAAGTCTGGCAACAGAGCCCACCAACGGGAATATAGCAAAATGATTAACTTGTTAAAGGAGAAAATGAAAATAAATCACCAATGCACGTCTTCAAGAACTTTGTAAGAAATCATCTACGTAATCATAATTAAGATTTAAGATTTTATCACTTTAACTTCATAGTTCTAAGAACATCAAAGGGCAGGCTGTTGTACGTTATAGACTAACCAGGGCTATGCTATAGACCCATTAACAAATTATAGACTCTACCCTTATTTTTTCTAGTACAATAAAAAAGGATCAAGACAATGCAAACATGTCAAAGTGTTCGTAGTCGAGTGGTTAATTCAGACACCCGTAATAAAAAGTCATGAATTTGATTCTCCGAATGGATGATATTTGTCCTCTGTATAAAGATTTATTGAAAAGTTATTAATACTTAATATATTTATTCGATATAATGTTGTAATTGTAATATCATATAGAAAAAAAACGACAATGCATACATAGAGTATGTTTTTCACCTGAATACAAAATGTGAAGCAAATTCATGCATTGCGTTGCATTTCACGATGGTATTTTTCTCGCATGAAATTGGAACTTAGAATTCCATTTGTGATAACTATATAGTTCTTATAGTAAATGATGGGGCCGCGCATGGAATATGTTATATGTTCACCTGCTTAACGCCCCACAATTTAAGGAACATTAAATTTGGTATTCTTTACTAAAGGATATTGAAAATATGAAAATAATAAGTTATCATAAAGTTCTCAATGGCTTCACTAGAATTAAACCTTGACGTGTTACATTTTTCAAGTGACATTCAATATGCTATTTTATTTAAAGTAATAATACAACACAATAAGAATGAGTGCGAAAAATTAATTGGACTCCAAATTTTGTTGATTTGATGAATTTTCAGTACAAATTTCATCCAAGGCATCGAAATGCCCACTCTCACATCTCTGATGCGTGTAATCACACACATCATCCCAACCGTCCAAATCAGATATCGAACTAAATCTTAACTGTTCAGAAGTACAGGCCGTGCTGAGAAAGGCAACCACAAGCTGAGAAGGGTCATGGCGTCTAGGAGTTAGAAGAGCCAAGGATCACAAAGCTCGGTGCTTTAAGAAAAGTGCTCGCTGAACGGACAAAATTTACGGAAAGCTCACGAGATCATTACCAAAACCTGCAAGATGAAGCTCACTATCAAAACTAAGCCCTTTCCAAATTAACAACCAGCAAAACTGTCAGTAGTACCACTCTCTGTCTCTCAATCCTCATGATGAAATTTATATTTCTTGTTTAATTGGGTTATGAGTCAGCTTTTCAGTTATTATCAGTTGATTATATTTGAGCATGGTAAGTGAATTCAATGAATTGTTTTCGTTAATTTTTATTGTGTCTAGACTAAAAAAGAGTATATGAAAGTTGAGCTGCAACAAATTTTGTTTTGTGTTGATATTACAAGTGGAATGAATTGAGATATTGAGTTCATCCACAATACATCCGTTTCAACTACTAAATCTATTGAGGGTGGATGAAGTTGTTGCCTTCTGTTGTAGCTTCAATCATTCTCTTATTTAAATAGTTTGCATGATAGTGCAATTCCAATATGCAATACGTTATGATGGAAATGGCTATAAAGATTCTAGATGGATGTATAGTAAGGACATTGTTGCTGACCTTCTTTTTTAGGTATCAAAGAGCATTATTTGATCAAGGTTACATCTATGTTGGTGTACCACCTTTGTACAAGGTCGAGAAGGGAAAGCAAGCACACTACTGTCATGATGAAGCTGAACTTAAAAAACTTCAGAGTTCGTTTCCAGCAAGTGCCTCATACAACATTCAGAGGTTCAAAGGGTTGGGAGAAATGATGCCTGTTCAACTTTGGGACACAACTTTAAACCGGGAGTCTCGAATGCTGAAGCAACTAAGAGTGGAAGATGTGGCAGAAGCGAATGTTGCTTTTCAACTCTCATGGGAGCTGGAGTTGAAACCAGGAAAGAACTCATTATGCAAGCTGCCAGTCGTATTCACTTTGAACAGCTTGATATATGATGCTTTTGTGATCCATATGAGAACTGTTTGTGCAGACTTGACAACATGTAAAGTTTGGATATCTCAGAACATTGGCTTGCTGGAGATGCAAACTTAATCTAATTAGATGGTGTGAACAATTATGGGGTTCTTCGTTCTTGAATGAAGTTTGATTGGGTAGGCAAAATGCAGTTGCACTCATCTTTTTCCAATACACTGACCTGAATTAGAGAAGCACGATGTCTATCAAACAAGTATGCAGAATGAAAGGCTCTATTATTTATTTTAAAAAAAACCTGGATGTATAGTTGACTATTTTATATTGGCGTGATTTACTTTCTGATTAATCATGAGATAATGATTCAAGAAAACTAAGTTGTAGAAATAATCTTGAAGTGCAGTGTACTTTTACATTTGTAGTGACTTCAAATGGTTTAATGTTATAGTGGAATTGATGTTATGTTCATTAAAAAATAAAAATCACGAATTCTAATATAATTCAATTTGTATGAACTACTCCCTCCACACAAATGTACTCTTTTGTTCTGGACATGAAGGTTAATAATAGTACATGAGAAAGTTTAATTAAATCAGTCAGTCGTTTACTCGCTGCAAGTTATGGAGATTATGAATTCGTAGTGTTTGATTCTAGCCCCTCAATGGGTAACAACATTGTTGTTTTCTGGTGCGCTCCATTTTTGGGTGAAATGGTCATGTCCTAGATGTATACAATTATATGGTTCATTAACGCATCTCGTACTAAAAGAATTCAATATATCATTTACATAGACAAGATGCCATTGTGAGTTGTTCTTGTTTTTCTTTGTTACGAATCCCTCAGTGAATTCTTCACCCATGATGCGGATTGAGTTTCTTTATTTACATCCCCAGGAAGCAGCTAGCATCTTCTACTGTTGTCTATAATATCTCTGATCTGAGAATTTGAATCCTTCCTCTTGAGTCCATCATCGACTGTCTGTATCGACTGATTTTATGTATGTTAATAGTTCATGTACTTTCTTATTATATAGGATATCATTGTTAGTAGATATAAACTTTTATATTATTCGAAAATCGAAATTGGTTGTGCTTAGCTTGTAAATTAAAGATTAATATTATGCACAAGCCCATGCGAAAATTTTGTTCAGGTGTTAATTGGGATTTAGTTTCGATTGAATCTTTTGTTGTGTTTCTATTAGGGTAGCTTGGCTTTATATTATGTATGGTGCCTATTTATTATTATAATGACCACATGAAGATAAAAAATGTTGTATACATAAAATTCTTACTTAATTTAATTTTATTATAATATTAATCAACTTTGACAAGTAATCATAAGTTTATATTATTATCTTAGATTAGGACACGTGTGTCATAATGTGGTGCAGTGGAATGGAGCTGGAGTGGGAAGGCGGAGGTCCATGGCTCGATATGTGGTGGGGACATAAGATGGTTTAGGAGGAATGAGGAGGTCCAAGGTTCAATCATTGATGGAAACATAAGGTGGTTTAGGAGAAAGGAGAAGGTCCAAGGTAGTATCATTGGTAAACACATAAGACGGTTTAGGAGTAGGGTAGTGTAAAAAGTAGTTGTAATCTTTGCCGTTTCAAAAAAAAAAAAAGTCTTCAATTAGGACACATATACATTAATTTTATGGTTAGGATTGAGAATGATACATATTTTAATATAATACTTGTATTCGGTATATACTATATTTTTATAACATTAGTGTATAATCACAAGTTCACATAAATATCGGTATAATTATATCGAGTCAGAATAAATATAGTTAAGGAAGAAAAAATAAGATTAAAGTGTACCGCTTCACATGTTTAGCATTAGACAACTAATTGATAAAGTATAGTGAAGTAGTTTTTACTTCGGTTTGCTTAATATATACACCATCGTTATACTTACATGTGTCCATTTAAAAATTTTATATTGAACCTCCAAAATTAGAAGTTTATGACACCCCGTATTACGACTTGGTCAAATTACCTTGAACTCGGCGCTTACTCACAGAAAGTATGAAAGTGACAATTAACCATCTGCACTAAACGCAATAATTAGCTAGTTGCATTGATTAATTCCACAATTTGAATTCCAGGCAGTGTCTCACTAATACAAGTATCAAACGATCATGAGCTATCGGAATGTTGTTGACAAAATTCCATTAATTATAACAAGGTTTCTGTTACAGTTCCTTAAGCTATTAGTCAAACCGTCCAAATGGGTCCAGACAAATGCTTCTTGGAATTTCTCAAGAACGATTAGGACATCACTGCGACGTGTAATGCCAACATTCGGTTCGCTCACAGTAACGGAAATTATGTAGGGTTTGATGCCGGACAAATTATTGGTGAATGGCGATAAGAGTGCTAGCTAGCTACAAGGGTTTATCCGATTATCTCATTGCAAAATGTAATTACGAGCCCATACTGTAGGAGCCACATACAGATTTATGTGGTGCCCATTCGAATTTGTAACTTTGTAGCACTATTTTCTATGAATGTTATAGGAGTCTGAGTTTGTCAAGCGTATTCATATGTGGTTAAATTTAAAAAATCTCTACAAATTTAAAATTTTAGATGAGAATAAATTTTATCATGATAATATTAGAGTCTATTGCTCACGCTCAATTTGAATTCGAATCTCCACTGAGATAATTTCCATCTCATATTAAATTTTCACTCGAATGACCTTTTTAAAGAGGTTGAAATCGGCCACGAGTGTGGGGAAGTGTTGGAGTATTAATATATATAACTAGATTCCACAACTCTTTACAAGTTCGAGCTTTATAGATAAGATGGAATTATATCAGAGTTCAACTAGATATTTGATTTATGTGTGAGAGAATCATTTTCCCTACCTCTTTTCATTCATCAATCTCATATATATTTACAAGTATGTATAGCTAGACATAATAAGGAATCATCATTCAATAAGACTTCTAAGTAGTAACATTGAGGAATCTTAATCTAATTATATACTTCTAACACTCCCCCTCATTCGAAACATGAGTTTAATGAACGTTGAGAATGTCTTGAAAAGCGTCAAACAATATTTATGGAAGTCCTTTTGTGAAAATCGACTCAGAGGTAAGAATCAGCAAATTTCATCCATGACGTTATACGTTGATGTTGTACGAGAGCAGACGAGGCAAAAGGTATGATCAAACAATAGATGATACCATGGGCAGTTGGTTATGGTCAACGAGGACCCAAATATTGTACCCTACTCCAGTGAGGAGCTCGAGTCTGCAAGAGTCGGGTGGAAAAAGTTCACCAAGAGCAGACATAGAGAGACATCAAAAATAGGAGATAATATAATACCACACAGAGGTGGAAAAAGAAAGATCAATAAGTAATCACATAGAGATAGTCCTGAGTAGACAGAGAGAGGTCAACATGTGACCTCAATAGTCCAAGATACAGTAGAGCAAAAGCTTCAGACAGCTAGCTCGAACGACTAGAGATGGAACAAAAAAATCTCGAACTCTAACCACAAAAGGAGATTCGGGCTAGGAAGCTGTGTGGGATGGCATGGTGGCGCGTCAAGTTGATATGGGGACGAGGAGAACCCTTTTGATCAGGACGTGCGACTTCGGGAGCTTAATCTGATCTCAGAACGGAGCAGAGACAGTTGATCGAGGAAATCGATGACGCGTGGAGAAAACGCAGCAATATACTACAGGAGAATAAATAGCTCAACTGTATAAGAAGAAGAGAAATCCACTGCGCAATCAAAAGAAGAAGACATGGCCGGAGGATTGTCCGTCGGACAAGAGGGCGATCAACGATCGCGAGCAATTGCAGAGGCGGTCGATGAAGATCGAACAGGCTGGGGCGATTGCCGGACAAGAGAACGATGATTGCGGCAATTGCAGGAGGATAGAAGAAAGTTCGGTAGATTAAAGAAAATTGTTCGAACACGGAAGGGGATCGACAACGTGGGTTGTTCGATCAGAAGAGAAGTTCGACAGATTGAAGAAAACTGTTTGAACATGGGAGGGGATCGACAACAGTGGGTTATTCGATCAGAGGGGAAGTTCGACAAATTAAAAAAAAACTGTTTGAACACGGGAGGGGATCAACAGGGACTGTTTGATCAGAGGAGAACTCGAAAGAGGTATACGAATGTGAGGCTCTGGCGAAGATATCATATGAGATCGGATCATAATTTTCAGCAATTTGCTGCTTAACTGAGAATACAGTTTGACCTATTAAACCTGATTTGATTGCGATCTTCACCGTCCAGATTGTATTTCTACGAGTTATCTTTCTTCTGTCAAAATATCGTGACGATCCGACGGCTGAATCTCCGGAAAACTCCGTTTTCCTCGGACTGCGATGTGCTGTCAAGCTATACGAAAATTGTCTTTTCTTCACAAATTCATCGAGGGAAAGAAGGAGAGACATGACCAATGTTCTTTGGAGACTTACATGGCTCCATGAAAGAACCATTTTCCCTACCTCTTTTCATTCATCAATCTCTCTCACACACACACACACACACACACACACACACACACATATATATATATATAGAAAGATATAATAAGGAATTCTAATCAATAATACTTATAAGTAATAATATTAAGGAATCTTAATCTAATTATACTTCTAACAATGTGTATAGTTTAATTTATGTAATCGAGTCCCCTTCGAATTTGATTTCACACCGATGCAAATACATGTATTACCTTATATTCTGTTGGCTTATTTCTACTACGAACTTGTCAGCACTTAGCAGTAGCTTCATTATCATATATTTTCATTTGTTTAATCCTTTTTAAATTGAACTCGACTCGAATTAGACTCAACTCGTTAAAAAAAGATCTTATTTTAAACTCAACACACAATAATCAAGCTTGAGCTAGCTCACTCATTAGAACTTTCAAGTGACAAAATGGCAGGAAAACAAAAGTATTAAAGGCTTTTAATGCATTGACCTCATGATATTAACTATATATAAGCCACAACAAGTGTTAATTATAGAAGCAATGCATATTCAGGCACATATTGATGTAGAATTTAAAGTGATGCTGTATAATTTTAGCACCAAGTAAATCCCTATGTAATTGTTCGATTGCCTTCGGAATATAGTAAGGTTAGAGTAGGTCACTAAGCATGTAATGTGGTTGCCTTCGTATCAAGTATCCTCATAGAGGCCACTCAAGGTTCTCCTAGAATGAGTTTATGGTGCAATAGTTGCCCTCGAATGGATTCCCCCCGGATGAGTTCTAGGCACAAAGCTGGTTGCCCTCGGATGAGCTCCCCTTGGAAAGCTCTCCTCGAAAGGTGATGTGTTATAATTAATGTCATGTCGTTTTCAAGTTCCCCTCGGATGAGTCCCCTCGGTGAGTTCCCTGCGGATAGATTCCCTCATGGAGGTCCCTACGTAAGAAAGGGAAGGGGTTAGCCCTTTTATCCCGGCTTGCCATAGACAAGCTGGTGGGTAGACTCAACTAGAGTCTCCAAGGTTGTTCGCCTCGGAACTCGGGAGTTGAGGTTGAAGAGGAGATCGAATACTTACTTGAAAAGTGTGGGGGTAACCCTATATTTATAGAATTTAGGAGGGGACAAGTCTCCCTTGATTGATGGATCTTGTCCCCCTGTCAAATCTCGCCACGTGTCAGTGGTCCCCTAGTAGTTGCTCTCAATAAGATGACTTTCCCTTGAAGGGAGGTCATCCGAGTCCCATTCACGTTGTTGTGGAAGTGGTTCCCCTCGGATGAATAGTGAAATCCAAGGGAAACACTACTTGCCCTCGGTAAGGGTCCCATTCATGTTGTTGGGGAAGTGGTTCCCCTCGGATGAATAGTAAAATCTGAGGGGAACACTACTTGCTCTCGGTAAGAGTTTCATTCATATTGTTGAGGAAGTGGTTCCCCTCGAATGAATAGTGAAATCCGAGGGAAACACTACTTGCCCTCGGTAGGTCCCATTTATGTTGTTGGGGAAGTGGTTCCCCTCAAATAAATAGTGAAATCCGAGGGGAACACTATTTGCCCTTGTATGAATAGTGATCTTCCGTAGGCAATCCTTTGTACCAGAATACACCCTATCATATGTCCCCCAAGTTATTAGTTATCACTTCGTAGGAGGATAAGTAAGAACTTTTAAGGTTCCTTTACGATGGTTTGAAGTTTTTCATAGGCAATAACTCCGAGGAGCTTTAACCATACTGAATAGCAACCTGTCATATGTCCCCCAAGTTGTTAGTTATCTTTCGTAGGAAGATAAGTAAGAACTTTTAAGGTTTCTTTATGATTGTTTCTAGGCTTTTTACCGGTACCATACTCCGAGGAGAAATGCTTATCGTTGGAACTTTCTTTTATGAGATATTTGTTTGCTCGGAACTTTAGTCCGAGGGTAACGACTTGCATATCATATCTACGAGGGGGGGGGGTATTCTCCTTGTGATTGAGAGTGGATAAGTGCTCTTTCGGAGAAATTTTTTCGCCTCGAAACTTTGGTCCGAGGGTAACGACTTGCATCTCTTATCTACAAGGGGGCATTCTCCTCGTGATTGAGAGTGGATAAGTGCTCTTTCGGAGAAATCTGTTCGCCTCGGAACTTTGGTCCGAGGGTAACGACTTGCATATCTTATCTACGAGAGGGGTATTCTCCTCATGATTGAGAGTGGATAGGTGACCTCTTTTTGAGAAATCTGTTCGCCTCGAAACTTTGGTTCGAGGGTAACAACTTGCATCTCTTATCTACAAGAGAGGTATTCTCCTCATGATTGAGAGTGGATAAGTGACCTCTTTCGGAGAAATCTGTTCGCCTCGGAACTTTGGTCCGAGGGTAACAACTTGCATCTCTTATCTTCGAGGGAGGTATTCTCCTCAGATGTAAGATGGAATCTAAGCACTTCTAATGAGCTTAGTGACATTATTTTATTAGCTAGTCGGTTTGGCTTTGGTCCGTGGGCAACGACTTGCTATTTAAGAATCAACATCTTTTATCTACGGGGGCGGGGGGTTATTCCCCTCGGATGTAAGATGGAATCTAAGCACTTATAATGAGCTTAGTAACATTCTTTTATTAGCTAGTTTGTTTGCCCCGAAGATTTGGTCCGAGGGCAACGACTTACTATTTAAGAATCATCATCTTATATTTACGAGGGAGTATTCTCCTCGGATGTAAGATGGAATCTAAGCACTTCGATTTGATTTTCAACGAATATCGATTTGATTTTCAACGAATATCCCCTATCTGCAAACTGGCTCATGCTTAGAAGATTATATTTCAAACCTTTAATATGTAATACGTCAGAGATCGTAAAGGGACCCCAATTTGACGTTGCCAAATCCTATAGAAGGATTTAATTCTCCTCCAGCAAACCTGATGTTAGGTCATGTATCACAAGCCTTGTAATTGACCAAGTTTGCTTTGTCTTCTGTCATGTGCTTCCCACATTCACTATCAAATAGCCATTGAGGCTTAGTCCATGACGCGTTCTCATCAGCCATAAGATATTCTTCAATGTTGGAGATGTCTGGAGTTGCTAACTCATCAACTCCGCACAAGTCGTTCTTCTTCAGGCTAAAATCGATAACATCGTGAGTTATCCCGCACAATTATGGTGATGGTAATGTTGAGTCATCTGAATCTTCACTTTCTGAGTCCGACTCAATATCCAGAGCATCAAGTTGTATTTGGATCTTCTTTCTTTCTTCAGTAAGCAATGCCCTCTAAGTTCTTTTGAATATTCTTCTCTCCTTTTTTGTCACCCGTCTTAAGCTTGTTAAAAGCTGGACTATCACGTTTGAAGTGACCGAGCTTCTGACAATAGAAGCATATATCATTCCCAACTTCAGCAATTTCAGTACTAACAGCTTTCTTAGCAGGATTGTTCAGAGAGTTATTCATCTGAATGTTCTTGTACTGATGATAGTTTGGGCCAAGATGCTTTTTTAGCTTCTCTTTTGCTTTTCTCCTTTCAATTTCTTGAGTGACATATTTCTTCATATGTTTCACTGCAAGAGCATTTTCTTCAGACACTAACTTGGTATCCTTCTTTTCAGAAGTACCTCGGGTAACTAGAATAACACTCTGCAACTTTTCAGTTGCAGCAAAACCACGTTAGGTTGTTTCATAGTTTACAGTGGCCAAATGTGAAAAGAGTTCCACCAGAGTGATTTGGGGCATTCCTTGATTGAAATAGAAATATTGCGTATACTCCCAATTTTGGTTCAAGCTTTTGATAATGGTTTTCACCTTCTCAGAATTTGAATATCTGTCACTTTCTCCAAGTGCAGCCATATCACTCATGAGAGTAGTAAACCGAAACTCAAGTTCTTCCAAAGTTTCAGAGGGACCCTGTTTGAAATTTTAAAATTTCAACTTCAATACTTCAAACTTGTTTTCCTTAGTTTTCTCAGTTCCAGCACATATATTTTCTATGAGTTGCCAGACAACTTTCGTCGTTGTTGCACACCACAGTCCACAGTTGTTCGCCTCGGAGCTCGGGAATTGGGGTTGAAGAGGAGATCGAATACTTACTTGAAAAGTGAGGGGTAGCCCTTTATTTATAGAATTTGGAAGGGGACAAGCCTCCCATGATTGATGGATCTTGTCCCCCTTGTCAGATCTCGCCACGTCAGTGGTCCCCTTGTAGTTGCTCTCGGTAAGATGACTATCCCTCGAAGGGAAGTCATCCGAGTCCCATTCACGTTGTTGGGGAAGTGGTTCCCCTCAGATGAATAGTGAAATCCGAGGGGAACACTACTTGCCCTCGGTAAGGGTCCCATTCATGTTGTTGGAGAAGTGGTTTCCCTCGGATGAATAGTAAAATTCGAGGGGAACACTACTTGCCCTCGGTAAGGGTCCCATTCATGTTGTTGAGAAGTGGTTCCCTTCGAATGACTAATGAATTCCGAGGGGAACACTACTTGCCCTCGATAGGTCCCATTCATGTTGTTGGAGAAGTGGTTCCCCTCGGATGAATAGTGAAATTCGAGAGGAACACTATTTTTCCTTGTGTGAATAGTGATCTTCCGTAGTCAATCCCTTATACCATAATACCTCATCATAAAATTCTAAAGGTAAGGGTAGTAACTATTAATTTATCAAAAAATTATTACATATACTATAATATTTATGAAATTTTAGGGGTCGAAATCCTCGAGCGCCATCCCGCCCCAGCTACATCCATGGATATGGATGATGAAGGACAGAGGTCACGATGGCGTCACATCTGAATCGATCGATATGCACATTACATATACATGGGTTGTAATTGTCATGATCTGTTGTGTTGGGCCTAGGTAGATGGCAATCCATGCATGAAAATGACAACTTACAGCTAATGCTTGCAAAAGAACTCACGAGAAATGGCGGAACACTGTTTGGTGAGAATTGACAAACGGGGACACGTGGACGGCCACCATCTTTCTGGGCGGTGTTATGTGGTACCACCACCACCACCGCCGTTAAACTCTTAGCTATGACCAAGTCTTCTTCTTTCACAAAAATCCAAATTTTGCCTTTTTTAGTGTCAACTCTCTCTACCACTTTTTTGGAGGATCAGGACATAGTAGTACATTTTAGCTACCTAGCTACTCGATCGATGATCTTTAACCGTGAATCATCAACCGTGTCCCATTACTTCAATTTGCATTCCAAGTTCTAAGTTCTAACTACCTTTAATTTGCTTTCCATAAAGTTTGACTTTAATTCATTCGATATTGGTGAATTTGCAAAGAGGAACTTAATATATCTCTTATATGCGGAGCCAAATCATAAGAACAGTATTTTGAAGAAAACAAAAAAGAATAATACTTACATGGTTTGATAAATGTCATCTATTGTTTATCTCTATGAAATAAACATAGGAGATGATTAGTTACTACTACTACTACTAATTATCCCTCCAATTCCTTACTGAGATCATACAACAAGTTCCAATCAACAAAATCACTAATAATTGCCAATCTAAGTATATTACCATGGCTTCTCACGGAAGAACCATTACAATAACTGAAATAGTTTTTTCCTTAAAATTAACTCGAATCCTCAACTTATTGAGTAGAGGTGAAACGTCTTATCAATTGAGCTGCGCTTCGTTATCAGTTATTGTGAAATTGTGATATAGGATAAGTAAGTA
>JAYMSP010001345.1:0-33160 GCA_036897095.1 Plantago elongata
TGATTAATAAATAAATAAATAAATAGATATTAGAAAAGATACGAGTTAATCAGCCCGAGGAACAAAATTAACATGAGGAAGGGAAATTGATTAAAGGAATAAACATGAAAAAAACGGGAGAGTCGGTTTATCTTCTTCATATATCACTTCTTCTTCTTCTCTTCAGTCGGTTTCACCATCATCCATTGGCTTCACTGTCTTCTTCCCTTCTTCGCCTCCTCCGTCCACCGATCCTCCACCACAATCAACCACCATCACCACCGGTTGACCCGGCATCGTCGTCTTCCAACACCACGATCAACACCAACTGAGCCTAAGCCGCCTTTAACATCGTTGTTGCAGATTGAACCTTCCGAGTTCGTCTCCGATGGGATTTGGAGAGTCTATCCCGACTTTCCATCTCAGTCATCGATCGATTATGAGAGTAGAATTCTTTGCTTTGTGCATTCATCCTCGTTCTTGTTCGCTTTCGACATACTGATTCGGTAATTATCTTCCTCTTGTTGATTCGTGGCTTTACGGGATCGGGTATTTGTGTTTGGATGTGCTGCTTGTGAATTCGAGCTAAAAATTCTCCCTCTACTTTCAATTTCTCCGTACTCTGCTTTCGGTTTTGTGTAATCGATTTGTTTAGTTGGTTTGTTGTGTTTCAGTCGTGCTCTAGTTTAAAATTCACCATGCTATGTTCTACGGTGTTGATTGTTGTTCTTATGATCAGATCACTCTGTCCTTGTTGCTGAGTCGTGCTTGTAGTTCTTGGTTGTTTCTGTCTGTTATGCCTTATTTAGTACTGAATTTGAGTACTGTAGCTAGTCGTTGTTATGTTTCCAGTGTCAAAATTCATGTGACTGCCATTATTCTTTATGTTAGTTTCTAGCTATCGACTCTTTTGGTTGAGTTAATTCGATATAGGCTTGTCGATTTTGTCTTTATTAACGTATGTTCTTGCCTTGTCCTTATTGTCGTATGTGTTATTCGAATTTGACTGTAACTGTAGCAATTCAATTTCAGGTCTGTGTTCTTAACTGTAGATGTTGAATCTCTTCAATTATTTGTTGCTCTGCTTCTCTGTTTGAGTTGTATGCTGCCTCTCTCCAGCTTCAGTCCACGCCTATTTCCTAGTTCTTCTATTTGCTTAGTTTGTTGTTACTATGCCATCTTTACTTTTGAATTGATCAGTTTGATATAGTTTCAATTAAGGTTTACATGTTACTCATTAGCCTAGTTACTCTGATTTATATTCTTCATAAGCATTCATGTTATGTTTAACTTTGGACTAAATAATTGTGATTTCTTGGGATATAGTTTGATGGTCTTGTGCGTGCGTGTCTTTGGTGTTACTATGTGTTCGATTAGTAGATATTTCATCTTTGTCAACCCAAATGGTGTACTATCTGTAAAGTAGTTGCTTCTTTGAGTTGATTACGGTTTGTATCTGATTAAAAGTGTTTACTTGGAGACATGATATTTACTTGCTTTCTCCGTCTGCCTGAGTGGTCAGTAACTTGTGAGTAGTGTTTCTGTTCTGCATGAGGCCTAGGATTCGAGTTCTGGGGTAACATTTTTATTCAAGTATAGGAAAGATGTCTGACGGTCGGTTAGAGATGTTAACGACGTTTTTACGAATATAGGTAATTAACTAGCCGACGATTAAGCGATATTGAGAATAAGAGAGCATCTAAACCAGGTATGGGTCGAATCTTCATAATACCTTGCCTTTATTAGTTTTTGTAAAAATAATTGTTTTATAACTGTGAATTGATAACTGTTAATATTATATCAAGCGACGGGACTTGATATAATATATTTTATTCACTATGGATCAAGTTATGTGCGTATCCCGAAAAGATGATTCTGATGCATGTGACGTGTGTGAAACATTTTATAAAAAAGCATGGATAAACGTTAGCTCTCATATATGTTGTGCTTTGTGTTTGTGACGCCGTCTTTATGATGTGATACTGTCTACGTGAGATTGTCTTTGTGACGCCGTCTTTATGACGTGATATTGTCTTTGTGACGGGATATTGTCTTTGTGATGCCGTCTTTATGACGGGATATTGTCTTTGTGACACCGAGTACTCGTGATTCCTTTGATCAAGGAATATGCCGTAGACCTCTGTGGGCCACCAGACGTATACTAGTGGCCGCAAAATATGTTTTGGAAAATTTGTACTAGCCCGGTGGTTGGCGTTTTATATTGCGATATTTGTCTGTGAGACCGATAGGTGGATAAGGCTGCGTGTGGACGGGAAATGTTCACACGGCCGGTCACGCCAATGGGCAGAGTGGCGAATATGTTATTAAATGAATATTAAATGTAGCGGGACCCATATGTGGGGTCCCGGGACGTGACAAAGGTGGTATCAGAGCACTAGGTTCATGGTGAGCCTATCTATGGGAACATATCCCTACTCTGGATAGTAAGTCTGGTATCAGCATTAGATTTTGATCTGTTAAGTGTCCAAACCTCTATAGGAATAATTGCGAAATGATCTTGACTTGATTCTGGTGCGTCTCATTCTTTTATATCTCGAAAGTTTGTGGCGTCTGTGAACTTTGTGCCTACTAAGTTGCTAGACCCTATGCTAGTATCCACCTTTATGCCAGATGTGGTTATATGTCATGATATCTGTAGAGAGTGTGTCTTGTGCATATGTGAGGTAGAACTTAAGGGTGAGCTGATAGTGTTGGAAATGAGTGATTTCGATGCTGACGTGTTCTTTCAGGAATTGCCTGGTGTAACCCCGGATCGAGAGATAGAATTTGAGATCCCATTAGCACCCGACACTGCCCCATTTTCGAAAGCTCCGTATCGTATGAACATATGTTTTAAGTTTCAGGACGAAAATTTTGTAAGGGGGGAAGGATGTAATGATCGGGATCCGAGTAGAATATTTTAATAATATTTTCGGTATAATTCATGACGAATTAGTAAACGGTTAGTTCGCCAACGAGTTTAGGTGAATTAAAAATTAAGATAAACTTAGAATTGAGTCGATTTAGGGTTCAAATTAAATTAAATCTTTGAAGTCATCGGATGAATGATTAATAAATAAATATATAGATATGAGAAAAGATACGAGTTAATCAGCCCGAGGAACAAAAGGTAAAATGGGGAAGGAAACATAATGGGAAAGTCAAAAACGTTGGTATACAAACCGACTCCCTTCATTTTCCTTTTTATCGTCTCCTTCACGCCTCTTTCTTTGCCGCCTTCTTCAGTTCTTCTCCTTTGCAATTCTCTCCCTCTCCGCTCCCTGACTCGCGAAATCACCACCACCACTGCTACCGATGTCAGTCACCACCATCCTTCTCCATCTCCACCTCCCGCGCCACTCTCAATCAACCTCCTTCACACCACTCACTCCTTGTCCCGAATCCGCCACCATCTCCCAACTCCTCCACCCTCGATCACCACCCTTCTCGACCGTGACCTCCACCGGTAAACCCACCTCCGCCACGGATTCACGAGGCTGAATTGATCGGCTCCTCGGTTCTTGCCCAATTTGTCGTTCATCGATTCCGTAAGTCTTTCTCTGTTCGATTTCGAATGCTAGGTTGGGTATTCGTGTTGATTGCTATGTTTATACGTGTTGTCAATTTCAATTCGTGATTGCCTTTTGCTGTATTGATGTGTATCAATGTTGCTATTTCTCGTACTGTAGCGAATTCTGTTAGATGCTATAGATTCGGGTTGTTATTTTCTTGTGGTTGCGATGGTTGTTCCTTAGTGCGAATCCGAGACATGTGTTGATGTATGTGAATCGTTATAATGTGTGTTAGTTTCAAATTCGTTGTGAGTTCGACTGGTCTGCCTCTGTGTGTGTCAAAATATGAATCGATTTCCTGATATATCATTTATCAGTCTATTGTATTGAATGAGTCCCCTTTTATGTTCCTCTGCTCCTTTGATTCAGCCGGGTACGTGTAAAGTTGTATGTTCGATTAGTCTTGTAAGGGTCTGTACTAATTTTTGGATCGAGTTGGCGTCATCTGTGTGTTAGTCGATAAGCTTTCTTTCCTTGACTGCGTGAATTGTCCTTCTGAATTGTCATTGTTAATGGAGCATTGCTCTGTCTGCTATTTACCTTGGTCATTGTGTTGTGTCTTCTTTTATTCAAATGAGTTTGTTGTTTGTTGAGTTGCGGTTGTATTGTTACAAGTTGTGTGTTGTGTCTTCTGCGGTTCCGGTTGGTGTTTAACTTGTCAATGGTTAGTGCCTTGATGGAGTTGATTCCTATTCTGCGATCTGGCTTGTGTTGATTTATCTGAAACGATATGTGCTCCTTTTGATTGGGTTACTGATCTGTTTGCTTTCTTGATTGAGCATCTATGCATGTATGGATCAGCTCTAGGGTACTTTTGGTTAGAAGTGGCTTTCGATCAGACTCAGTGGCCTTTGTATGTGGTTTAGCATGTACTCTTGGTTACGTGAATTGAACGAGTATTAGAATAGTTTATTATTGGTAATAGTTTATTTCATGGATGTGAGTAATATTATGTGCTGCGTGAGGTCTAGGATTGGGGTCCCGGGGTAACATTTGTATTCCAGTATAGGAAAGTTGTCTGACAGTCGGTTAGAGATGTTAACGACGTTTTACTAATATAGGTAATTAACTAGTCGACGAATTAGGCGATCTTGATAATAAGCGAGCATCTAAACCAGGTATGGGTCGAATCTTTATAATACCTTGCTTTTATTGTTTTTTGTGGAAATAACTGCTTTATAACTGTTGTATGATAACTTTTAATATTATATCAATCGACGGGACTTGATATAATATTATTTTATTCACTGAGGATCAAGTGATGTGCGTATCCCGAAAAGATGATTTCCGATGCAGGTGACGTGTGTGAAACATTTTATAAAAAGCATGGATAAATGTTAGTTCTCATATATGTTGTGCTTTGTCTTTGTGACACCGTCTTTATGACGAGATATTGTCTACGTGATGTTGTCTTTGTGACGCCGTCTTTATGACGGGATGTTGTCTTTGTGACGCTGTCATTATGACGGGATATTATCTTTGTGACGCCGTCTTTTTGACGGGATATTATCTTTGTGACGCCGAGTACTCGTGATATCTCTGATCAAGGAATATGCCGTAGACCTCTGTGGGCCACTGGACGTATACTAGTGGCCGCAACATATCATTGAGTGAGCTAACATGTTCTGAAAACTATTTGTAAAGCCATGTTGTGACTTTTTACATGCATGTGTTGAATTGTGTGAAAAGCTGTTGATTGCAATTACTTGATCCGGGTATTATGTATTATGAAATTCACCCTTGAACTTTGTACCTTAGACAGGAGATATTTGGATGTCCAGAAAGACCATTTTGCTGACGAGGCTGACTGTTAGAAGCTACTAAGTCTCTTTGTACAGTAAGGCTTTGTACTTTTGGCCTGTATAATATTAACATGTAGTTGAGGTTTGGATATGTCGTACTTTTGGTTTGTAGATATGCTGATACCAGTAGCCACTCGCCTATATATTATTTTGAAAATGCTTTCGCTAAAAATCCGATGTAAATTATGTTTGAAAAATTATACTAGCCCGGTGGTTGTTTTTTATATATAGTGATGTCTGTCTGTGAGACTAATAGGTGGATAAGGCTGCGTGTGGACGGGAGAATGTTCACACGGCCGGTCACCCCAATGGGCGGAGTAGCGAATATGTTATTAACTGAATATTAAATGTAGCGGGACCCACGATGTGGTCCCGGGGCGTGACAATGCCTTACCCGAAACTCTTTCATTCGAAGCAATATATTCGTGAGTAAATGGGTCAATCTTTGAAAAAGATAGCCATTTATATTGATTTACGGAAATACAATTACAAACGCGGGTCAAAATGACCTAACGAGTATCTTCGGACAAAATAGAAATGAAGAATAACATCTTAAGCATAAAACTTATGCAGATTTCTTGGGTTCCAGGTTCTCTTGAGCACTCTACCTTCTAGGTCCTCCATCTTGAAGCCCCCATTGCTTCTCATCTCGATGATTTTTTACGGACCTTCCCAATCGGGTTTGAGTTTTCCAATGTGGCTAAGGATATCAGCTCTCCTAAGGACCAAGTCTTCGATCTAGATATCCTTGTTGCACACATTTTTGTTGTAGGCTCGAGCGATGGAACTTTGATACCTAAGGATGTGAGCCAAGGAAAAACTTCTCTTTTCTTCTAAGAGCACAAGCTCATATATCCAAGCAGATGCATTCTCTTCAGGTTGATACTGTAAAAATCCTTTGAGTCTCCACAATGACTTCCGAGGGTATGACTGCCTCGGAACCATATACTATGGAAAAGGGGGTGTCTTGAGTTACAATTCTCGGAGTGGTCCGATGCGTCCAAAGCACACCATCCAAGTTGTTGACCCAACTTTTCTGGAAGGTTTTGAGTCTTTTCTCTAGGATTTTCACAATGGTCCGGTTGGTAGACTCAAGTTGCCCATTAGTTTGGGGGTATCCAACCGAAGTGAAGCGCTGTTTAATTTTTAAGGACTTGCAACACCCCATAAGTTTTTGCCTGGAGAACAGAGCTCCGTTGTCTGAGACGAGGATCCTTGGCAATCCAAAGCGGTAAATAATATTCTTCCAGATGAAGGTTAAGACTTGAGCTTCAGTGATGGTAGTTACTGCCTCGGCTTCTACCCACTTGGTAAAGTACTCGACAGATATAATCATAAATTTCTTTTGCTGAGCTCCACGAGGGAAAGGTCCAACAATATCAATGCTCCATTGATCAAATGGGCACAAGATGATTGATGGAATCATCGGATTACTTGGCATGTGGGGGATGTTGGCGTAGAACTGGCAATCACTACAGGTTCGGGCGAAGTTAGCCGAGTCCTTCTCTATTGTAGGCCAATAATAACCTTGCCGGATGATCTTTTGTGCCAGAGTTCTTCCCTTGAAATGACTTCCGCAACGGCCACTGTGTATTTCTTTCAAAATGGTCCGAGCCTCTTGGGGTCCGAGACAACATAAGTGGGTTCCATTGAAAGATCTTTTGTAGAGGTCATCTTCAAGTAGGAAGTATCGGGGCGCTCGGCATTGAACCCTTCAGACTTCTATGGGATCTGATGGTAACGTACCATTCTGAAGATATACCAGAATATCTGTCATCCAAGTCCTTTCCGAATCTAGATGATATATTGGGAGTTCCTGACCGTCGAGGGAAGAAGTCCGAAGAGTCAAGAGTATTATGCTTCTTGTATCCACTGCTTCGGATGCTGAAGCAAACTTGGCGAGGGAGTGCACCTTCTCATTGTATGACCTATCGAACCTCTCAAGAGAGAATTCCTCGAAGTTTGACACGGCCTCCTTAAGTTTCTCGAGGTATAGAACCATATTCGGACCCTTGGTGACAAAGGATCTGGTATATTGAGATTCGACCAGTTGGGAATCCTTATAAGCTCGGATTCTCTTCACCTGCAGAGCCCTTGCCATCAGAAGACCCACCAAAAGGGCCTTGTATTCAGCCTCGTTGTTGGTCACCCAAAAATCTAATGTAATTGCATAGTCAATTTTCGCTCCTTCAAGGCTTCGGAGATGAATTCCTACTCCCCCAAGTCTGCCGTTGGATGATCATCACCCTGCAAAATCCAGGCCAGCGTATGTTTTTCCAATCCTTTCTCGGGTTTCGCTTTCTCCTCTTGTGTCTGGACATCCTTTGAGTCGGACGGAGCAATTTCCATTACTATATCCGAGTCTTCTACGATGAACATCCACTGTTCTCCGAAGATTACATTTTCGTGGTCTAGTTCCTCTTCCTCTATTAGCAGTGACTCCAATAAGGGTGCCTCGGGCAGTATCTCTGGATCCACCAGCTCGAGACCTGTGGATTCCGGATCCTTAGGGCCTTCTTCCGGGAAGTCGACTAGAAAATCGGCTAGTTACTGGGCCTTCTTAGCTGGCGGAGCCTGGTACGAGATATCATACTCGTTCAGTTCGGTTACACATTTCGAAAGTCTTCCTGATTGATCCAGCCTTCCCATTACTTGCTTGAGGGGCTCGTTGGTCAAGACAACGACTTGGTGGATGCATAGGCCATCTTCTCAATGTGAAGATATCTGAGTTCAGGCCCCGCAAGGGCTTTTCTTAGATAGTAAATGGGCATGTGATCATTTCGTTGGATTCGAACTAACACTGAACTCATAGCCTCGTTTGTCACAACCAAGTACAAGTATAAGGGTTCTCCTTCGATTGGTTTGGATAAAAGCGGAGGTGAGAGTAAATACGTTTTGAGACTCTCGAAGGCTTCCTCACATTCCGTAGTCCATACGAATTTGTCCCCTTTCCTTAGGATCCTAAAGAATGGCAAATTCTTCTCGGCAGATCTCGAGATAAATCTACTAAGGGACAAAACTCTTCCGATGAGTTATTGCACTTCGTTAATGTTCTTGGGCCGAGGCAAGTTTATCATAGCTTGAATCTTTTCCAGATTAGCACTTATGCCTCTTTCCGTGACCATATATCCAAGGAACTTTCCTCCTTTAACCCCGAAGGTACACTTTTCCGAATTCGAGCTCATCCCGTATTTTCTAAGGATGAAAAAGTCCAAGTGCTCAATGTGACTCTCTTCAGTTTTTATTTTGACCAACAATCATCAACGTAAACTTCCATGGTTTTTCCGAGCTCTTCTTTGAACACCTTGTTCACGAGTCTCTGATATATTTCTCCGGCATTCTTTAGTCCGAATGGCATTAACTTGAAACAATAAACTCCTCCTACCGCGAAGAATGATGTCTTCGGGACATCTTCTTACGCCATCCGGATATGGTAGAAGCCTTGATAAGCATCCATGAAACTTAACAAAGCACATCCGGATGTAGAGTCTACTAACTGATCGATCCGAGGTAAAGGGTAAGGATCTTTCGGATAGAACTTATTGAGTCGAGTGAAGTCATTACACATCCTCCACTTTTCAGGGTATTTATCGACTAGGACTACGTTGCAGACCCAATCTGAATATCTGACCTCCTTAATATGTCTAGCTATCAATAATATATCCACTTCGGCAGAGATGATAACATCCTCTATTGGGCCGAAATCCTTCCTCTTTTGTCGGATATGTTTCACTGTTGGGTCATGTTCTGACGGTGAACAACTAACCTCGGGTCTATCCCCCTAAGATCATCCGTGCTCCAGGCAAAGATGTCAGAGTTCATTATGAGACAAGCTATTAGTTTTAGCTCCACTTCCGAATTCATTTCGGTTCCAATCCTAGTCTTTTTGTCCGGATTTCCTTCAATAGTCTGAATTTCTTTGAGGGTCTCATGTGGCTCGATCCGAACAAACTTAGGGAATTTATGGTCTAAGGCTCCTACCCCGATCTCAGTCTTCGGAGGTTGTGGTAAATTCGACACCTTGGATATTGCAAGTATCGGATTGGCAGGTATGTTTGTGGATAATATGTAGCATTCCTAAGCCTCTCGTCTATTTCCTAGTTCTTCTCCGACCTCGTAAGGAGTGGGGAACTTGACCCGGTTGTGCAATGGATATGAAATGGCTCGGAGCTGATTGAGGCCTGGTCGTCCGAAGATGACCTTATAGTTGAATGCTTTGTCCACCACAAGGAACAATACAGTTTGAGTTATTCTTCTCAGAGAAGTGCCCATTGATACTTGCAGCTTGATGGTTCCGATGGGCATGACAACTGCTTCTCCAAATCCGGATAGAGAAGTGTGTACCTTTCCATACTCAATGTCTCTCAAGTTCATTTGGTCGATGGTCCTTTTGGATATAATATCCAATGAGCTCCTTATGTCCACCAACACTTTGTTGACCTTGTATGTGGCAATGACCAGAGAAATCACCAATGGGACATTTGGGGGGTCGAATATCTCCACCTGCGAATGTAGGAGGAGGTATCTCGTTGTCATCAAATGAGATGGTGTTTGACCCCCTTGGAGGTACGGGGATTCTTACCAGGTCTCCATTCCGAATATCTTGTGTAGTTCTTTCTCGAACATTTCAACTGTCTCCTCCACTCGGACCCCCGACTATAGCATTGATGACTCCGCTATATGGTAAGTTCTCATAGTATTTCTCATTCGGATACTCCTCGTATCTTCTTGCTTCGGGAGGTGGAGTGTTCTTATGAGGGGGCGAGAGTGTTACGGATTTGTGCTTCGGACTTCTCTCATTCCTTCTAATCGGGTCCCGTTCTCCTCGGAAGTACGGATCCTTCAGTTGTCCATTCTGAATCAATGTCTCAATCTCCGTTTTGAGTTGGATGCATTTTTCTGTTGGATGCCCGGTTTGTTTATGGAAAGCACAATAGGCCTTGGCTTCCTTACCTTTCCTATTATTGAAGAAGGGTCTAGGCCATTGGATATCCAAATTATTTTTGACCATTATCGACAAGATTTCCTCTCTCGGACGATTCAACCGAGTATACCTCCTAGATGGGGTTCGTTCTCTCCGGCGTTCATGCTTACCCTGGATAT
The DNA here is from genome assembly GCA_036897095.1 of Plantago elongata. Lineage (NCBI taxonomy): Eukaryota > Viridiplantae > Streptophyta > Magnoliopsida > Lamiales > Plantaginaceae > Plantago > Plantago elongata. The sequence continues at coordinate 10,457 of JAYMSP010001345.1, forward strand.
CCTTCCTCGAGTCGACTTTCCAAGCTTTAGGGACCTCTTGTCTAACTGGTTCTTTCGCCTTCTTATATCCGGCCCTAATAGGGACATTCCTTCGGAACTCTACTCCATACAAGACATGATCATAGATGTCTTCCAGCTGCCTCTCATTCAGAATTTCTTCCTCGGACAATTTTTTCTGAAGGTCGTGATTACAGGTGTTGGCATAAAGGTGACAGACCCGTTCCTTAATATTATGTATCTCCACTTGCCGAACCTCCGAATTAAACCTGTCCAAGAATGTCCGAAGATCCTCAGTCTCGGATTGAATGATACCGGCCAAGTGCTCTACCGATCTCTTCCTCCTATTAGCTTTTTGGAATCTTTTCAAAAAGAGTGTTGATATGTCATTAAAAGTCTTGATGGATCCGGATGGCAAACTAGTCCACCAATCCATTACTTCTCCGAAGAGGGTTGTAGAGAAATTGAGCGCCTTGAGGTTGTCATTTAATCCGTTAGTGTCCATCTTGGACTTGTACCGAGTGAGATGTGCGGCCGGGCAACTGTTTCCATAATAACATTCAAAATTCGAAATGGTACACTCTGGAGGTTTTCTCTCTCTTCGGATAGCCACGCTTACAGGATTCGGAACTCTTGTGGCCATCTTCTCTTGAGCATTCACCATTTTGCTGAGTTTGGCCATCTCAGTTTTCAAGGCCTTCTGTTGGATGTATATCTGCTCGGATGTTAGCCTTTCTCCCGTCCTCGGATCTAAGATAGTCTTAGCTATTTGCTCCGCTCCGATCTCAACGACACTCTCCCGGCTTGGGCATTAGCCCTCCTCGGATCTGAGGTTTTCCGGTTCACCCTGGCTGGTTCGGCTCTAGCTCTTACGGGACTCCTTTCTTGATGTTCTCGGGAGTTGGTTGTTTGGTTAATCACATGGCGTAGGTCATTATCTCGAATCACCTCCCCAATCCTTTCTTTCACTGGTCTTCTCTCATGCCTTGATTGCGTAGGCTCGGCTTGCTCATGAGTGGGTTGAGGTGGCGTTGGTTGGACATTGTTCGAACCTAGGCACCCTTGAATGACATTCAGCAGTAAACCGAATTGATTGTCATTCATTCTGAACTCATAAGGAGAAATGACTGTCCCATTTGGCAAGGTACATTTTCTTCCGACTGGTGGCCCATGCGCTCCTGGCGGAGGAGGCTGTTGGGCCGGAGACACCGGGTCCCTCTCAGTGATGTCCAGAGGAGCTTCCTGTGAGGATGCGATTGTCGTATGCCCGTCACTGGGTCGGCTCTTTCTTGCTCGGGTGGTACTCCGAATCGTCGCTGTTTTTCGAGTAGGAGGTCTACCTCGGGGACGTCTTGCTGGGACTTGAGCCGGGGGTGAAGCTATCCGTGCCGATCTCCTTGGTCTTGCCATTCTTAAAGAAGGGACCTAACCGAACTTGCTAGCTTTTCTTTCGATTTTCCACATACGGCGTCAATTATGTTGAGGTAAAAGCCCCAACCCTCGGGTGTAACAAAGAACAAACAAACCCCACTAGCTTATGATACTCCAACAAAGGTAAACTCCAACTCCGAACTCGATACTCCCTTATCCGACCCTGCACAAGTGATTAGAGTGGGGGTTAGAACCTTTAGATTCGGCTTGCCTTGTATCAAGCCGGATGGGAGACTTTACTCGAGAGTGATTATAAGTCGACTCTGTATAATTGAAGGTATAAAGCTTATCATAAAGTGGGAAGATCAAGTGAGCTTGTTGATTTACCTTGAGAAGTGCTTCCTTTTTATAAAGATTAATTCCCAATCAGGTGTGGACCTTTTGGATTGTGCCAAGTGTAGGGCTAAGATTAAGCCAACAAGGCTTAATTAAGTCCATGGACCATAGGTTTGTCATAAACCACATAGCTTTTTGGGCCACAAGGCTAGATTAGTCATTTTGTAGGATCTTTGAGGGCATTGTCGTCCTCTTTTCTAAGAAGACATCCGAGGGTAGTGTTCCGGAACTAAACGTTCGGAACCAGTTGTGCCCTCCGCTATTGACGTGCTGTGATTTGCCACACTTGGTTCTCTTTAGGTTCGGATATAGATTCATATGTGATTGAGATATTGACCTGTTTCCCTTCGGATGTAACATTTTGGTCCAGATATCCTTATCACGGTATTCTCGGACGTTTTGGCCTAGCATGACCTCGGATGGTCTTCGGCTCGGATCCTTGAGTCCTTATCCTTGTAATACCGTGATGTCTTAGGATCCATTCATGAGACATCCAAATAACGGATTGGACATATTCCCGTATCAACAGAACAACAGACCTCCCACTCCCAAACACAACACTATGCCACTCGACTACAATCAGGTCTCGTCATGATTTTATATTATTAAAAACTTTTGCCATTTTAAAAAAAGAAAAAAAGTTCGGTGTGACTAGCTGAAGTAATACATTTTATTTTTATTTTAACCGCCCCAAGCTGAAACTCGACTCCGCTCATATAATCCAAAGGATTATATGTTGGGCTTGTAATTAAACTGGTTAGTTTTGGGAATTAGGCTCTATTACCTTCAAATGAAATTTACTGAACTGAGTTTAACTAAATTGAATGGAACTGAACTGAAGTGTAGTATGAATTATAACTAAGCAGAGCTTAATTAAATTAAACAAAATAGAATTAAATGGAACTAAACAGAACAGAACTGATGTGATATTCAGTTAAAGACAACATAGTCTTAGTCTACTGCATTATTCAATATGGAAATGTAAATGGAGATTTTGAAATTAGAATAGCACAAGTAAATGACAATTGAAAGGATCTACTTAATTTTTATTTTATTGTGTTTTGAACTGAAACAAATATATTATCAAAATCGAAATAATAGTTATATGCGCATAAGAATAGTCCAATGTTATATCCTTTGGATATACACATAAATTATATATTGATATAGACTTCTATATCTTTGCTTAATTTTAACTTTGAAAAAATTCAACATTAATGTTTCTAAGTAAGAGAATAAATCCTCGCATTTAATATTGAATTGGTACAACACCTTTTGAAATTGGTCGAACTAATTAACGCGGTTGGACGTATTTAAAATATCACACCAGTCTCATGTTGTATACTTGTATGGGTAATTTTTGTTAACAAATAGGGTCATTGGAGCAAATGACACGAATGCTATTTTCTTTAAAAGAGATAATACTCATTAATAATTTCTTTAAAGAAATAAAATAATACTCATACTCATACTACGTACGTACTACAATAGTTAACAATTGGCGGTGCAATTATATTTAAATTCACACATACTCGTCAATATAATGTGTTGTCATCTAGATAATGTGTTTGGCTAACAGATATGGGACACTAATATTTAATATTTTTGCGTAATCTTCTATTCTGATAGTTGGAAAAGTCTGTTTCATAGGATGCACACACTTATATTACTACTTCTACTTGAGGCTCAATGTAACCAGACCACATGACGTGTCTATCACCATGTTGCACTCAATTTGCCCAGTATATAAAATTTTCCAATTTCCATAAAAGTACTTGATCGAATTGCAATACACCCCTTTTATTTTGGTATTTGTCACTTGTCACTTGACATTATAGTTTCATTTGATTTGTCTTCCATGCTTTGGGAGTAGGGTTGCATACGCATAAGCATTTGAGCATTACACGGATTGGTTAATTTTATTAATGATCGTGCTCTAAGTTCTTTTGTGAGCTCGGAATTTGACTTTGAGCAAACTCAAAATAACAGTTTTCAAATGTGAATTTTGTAAGTAGATTTTGATGATTTATTGCGATTTCATGATTATCACTGTTGATATACAACTGCAAGTATACGTGTTGAAACCATTAGTATTAAAATGTTAAACAACAGTCCACTTTGACTGCAAGTTAAATCGATGACTCGAATAGATCTGGTTTGAATTATGTCCACCATTTGTGTTCAAATCAATGATCCAACCATGCATATATAGGCAATCCGAGTAAATATGTCATTATGACAACATCGTCTTAATATGAATAGCTCGTTGGAATTATTGCTTGTATGTGATCCTATCACTCGAAATATAGTGAAATCTTCACATGGCATGGCCTCGTTGTAGTCAAAGTATTACGAAAATGAACATTTTTCCATTCCCACATGAAGGAAGGTCGATTATGTGGGTTTGAGTTTGTGAAATCGCCATCATTGTGAGTAATGGTTTACCCCATTTGTAATAAACAGGAATGTAATCTCCACTGCAAAATGTTGGAAGATGATGAGAAGATTGAGATGTGCACCTAATACACTTACCCAATTCGTTTGGTGATACACTAACCAATGCTCCGAATTGTACATAGAAAATGTCGTTTACTTAACTGAATAATGTTCTGTTCTGTTAAACTTTAATTTTTTGAACTGAATGAAACTAATTGTAATAAATATAATTAAATAGAGTTCAATTGAATTGAAATGACTGATACTGAATTGATGAGAAAATCGAGATTATAGAAAAATAGAATGAATTAAAATGTATTGACGAAGTGAATTAATAGAAACATTAAAATGACTAACGGATACTCTTCCACTTTGGTTTTGCGTGTTTGTTTTGGGGAAAGGGAAAAAAAGGGAGAATTAGGCCAAACACAAAAGAAGTAGTTTGATGGAGTTATAAACAAAAGAATATGATTATATTCATGTAGACGAATAAGGATCTTTGCTTAACTAGAAAGTTGATGATGATCGAGATGAGCTAGGTACAACAAAGATAGGGGGTGTATATGTAAATTTGGGTCCTACATCATCTCTATGCCATTCAATAATGCATTGTCGGCTATCATCTCATGAGAAGTTAGGTCATCCATTAAGCATGCTTTATTTATTTCTGACTATCATTAATTATATAGTATTAATCTTGTTAATTATGTGATCATCAACTTAACTTCCAACTTCATGTAGTAATTTTCTAACCAATGGTCCTAACTTCCTCCTTTCAATTCACTTCCATTCTCCTACCAAAAATAAAAAACACAAAACAAACTAAAAATAATAAAATTAATGCTTAAAAAAATAATAATGTATTTTAAAACTATATCAATGACTCGTAAAACAAAAACATTCAATGCACCCTAAAAACAATAAATTGATGCAAAAAATCATAATATAGACTCTTAAAGCTACAACAATGCTTCTAAAAATTATAATGGACGAAAAATGCACACAAGCTAAACACAATAATATTGATGCTTAACACTACAAAAGTGACTCTTAAAAATATATCAATGCATCTTAAAACAATAATAAAGCAGGATTATGCAAGACAAACTAAAAAAAAAAAAAAAATGATTGTTGAAACAGTAAGGTACGTGCGAATTTGATTTTCAAACGTGAATATATTGTCATCAGATCCGGCGAGCAAGCCTCTTTATCATTCCGCATTTTTGAATTTGAACATTATAATTACTGGATCTGAAAGTTTTAAAGATCAAATCATGAAAATTGAAACAAAAAAATCATAAAACACAGACAAGCTAAAGACAGTAATATTGATACTTAAAACTATAACATTGACTCGTAAAAATACTATAATTCATCGTAAAACTATAACAAATCAGAAAAATGCAACACAAGCTAAAACCAAAAAAATAGTTGTTAAAATTGTAAGGTAAGTACAATTTGATGTTCAGATTTGATATTTTTTTCAGATCTGAACAGATTTTCGTGAATGATTTCCAAATCTGGCAAGCTAGATTCTTCATCGTTTTGAATTGGTGAAATTGAACGCTATGGCAACTGGATCTATAAATTTTAAACATCAAATCATGAAAATTGAATCAAAAATCATGAAACACACACAAAAAAAAAACTCGGAATAGATCACAAATACAAACAAAAGCAAAGAGGTTTTTATCTGATTGACGTCCATAGAAGCTATTTAGTTGAAATCCAGTGGAAACAAGGTGGGAACGATGAAATTCCGACGAGAAAATGGTAGATCGGAAGAGAGAAATTCAAAAAACACACACAAACATGTTCTACTATGTTTTTTCTTTTTTTCAATTTTCAACATATTTTAGCCTATATATAGGTAACTAGCCCGGTTTATTTCTCAAAAAACCGCATATCCAGGTTCATTTAACCGGTTTTTATCACTAAAATCAGATTTTCCTAAATAATAAGAAAGTCTTCCCATTTACTATACTTATTCTTTTGAATTAGACTGATGTATTTTGGTCGGTTTAACATTTGTCATTTTAATAGTAAAGTATTGAATACTAGGATTATATTAACATAAAAGTGGATGGTTTTAAAGAACACTCAAACCTAATATATCTATGCATAGTTTTGTTCTACCTATAATTATTAGAAATATAATTTATTTTACCATTTGAAGTGTTTTCTACTAATTAATCTAGTAGTTCTCCACCAATGGTCCAACACTTACCTTTCAATTAACCACAATTTCCTTACCAATTAATGAGTTAATCAACTACAATTTCACTACAATTTTCTAGTTAAAATGGTATGCTTTGCATGTTAATATTTCATTGTTTGGAAACAAAAATGATTAAATAATCACGACAAATAACTAATCGAACCAATATATGTTATCTGATTCACACAATAACGTGCAAATCATATAATTTAGATAAACCCCATTGAGTTTGATGGGTTGAGTAGGAAACCATTTTTCCTTTTGTAGGGAAAATATAAATTCCGTTGTGGTGACAATAATGTTACTCTCCTTTTGTAGTTTTGTGCTATTAAGGGTGGTAAGGCTTGTAAGTCACAAATACATAATAGCATCAATTATATTTTGGTCCCACAAATTATTAATGCACCAAGAATGTGTGATACACCCAAAATTCCACAATCCATATTGGCCATAATAATTAATCATGGCGAGAAGAAGATTGATTATATCAGCAGATAGAGTTTGAAAAGTAGGTCAAATGATCATGTTAGTATATGATTGATTATCTTTAAACAAATTCAAATTCGAATTAGTTTGGTTTTTCAATGATTTGATTTGGTACTTCAACAACATTTGTATTTTTCTATTTAGCAACCAAAAACAGTAGCAAGTTTGCAATTTTAAATTTGAGTGGAAAAAGATACTACGTACCATGATTATTTAAATTGGAGATACATAGTAGCTAGCTACTACCAGATTAGTCTTAACTTCATAACTAATCTACAAAAGTTAGGCCTACAATAAGGTGGGGAAATACGAATATTAATCCAATTACAAACAATCCTTCGTAAAATAGATTATATGTAGTGTAGTCTCGCCACAGTGGGCACATGAGCGAGGATAAATTACATGAGAAATGAATATGTTTACATATATCATTCTAAAATTATCAACAACTCACTAGTAGATATACCGATTTAATACATCAAGTCTCAGTCAATTAGTAATTGAATAGTATAATTACAATTATTGAATTTAGATATCAGTACATACTTAGAGAAAGCCAAACATTACTTGTAGCTTGTTGTACTACCATGTTTTTTAATTAAAGATAGACAACTGGTGGTACACAAAACAATATTTAAGGGCCGATTGGCATGGTACTCAAATAACCATTTGGATGGAATTTTGGTGAAATTGTGTTTGGAATGGAATTGAAATGGGGTATTTAAAGTGTATTTTAGGTCAAATAACTGTTTATCAAGCTAAATGGGAACATTTAAATGCCTCACCAATGAGCCCTTAGTTCTTGAAATTAACCATTCTGTGACTAGGTCCAAGTGCATTCAGACCGAGACTCAAAATCATGTAAATTAATTGTACTAAGTACTAAACTGAGAATAGTTCCATAACATTATTTGTTGTGTTACTGATACATCATGAATAAATTTGAGGGATTTCATTTTTCTTCATGAAGAATATATATAACATATACGACCGATCCATCTGTATTAATCACAACAACAGTCATATAATTAATTTATTAGCATTTTTAAATAGAAAATTCCTTTTTCAACCAGATCGGTTGATCTGTCGTTAATGCTTAATTCATAAAAGAACACAAACACAAAGAACAAGTGTGGTTGGCAATATTTGGTACAAAAGTTCAAAATTTGGTATAAACACGGTTCAACTATAAAAAATTATACCAATGATGTTAATTCACTGACATAACCAACCAAACATAAGCATCCAATGAATATGTTATCTACAAACCTTCAATTAGACTCTGGATCAGATGATATGATAATCTACCAAAAAGCAATCTGATTAGCATTGACTTTGTCACAATGATTTTTTTAATCCCAATCTTTAGTTTTATGAGTTTTATTCGTCATTTACACGGTTGATTTTTATAAGTATATATGATCATGAAAAAGTTATATAGTTTAATGGAGACATCCAAACTAGCTCTTGAACAATTATAATGGGTTAATTAATAAATTGATTGGTAGGGAATATGGAGCGTTTATTAATTGCAAAATCAAGATGTTAATTAAATTGCTAATCATCACACAAATCTAACTCTAATCATATCCCAAATCTTTTGCATTGAACACACAAACAAAGACTTAACTAATAATAGGTGCTAACAGTTTTGAAATGCCATTGGCCGGTGGAAAAAGAGTCATAGTATTCTGTATTTCTCTTTTTTCCAATGGCTCAGGGTACATTCTTTGTACCCTAAAATTCTTTTCCTCATTTTCTTCCTTTCTCTTCTGCTTTGGATTTACTCAAATTGCACATATACTTTGATTGATATAACTTTATGCATCGAATAATTGTTCATGTGAAAAAGGAATAATATATACATATATATAAGGATTTGGAAGAGAGAAAAAAAGAAATTGGGTAGAATTTTTATTGACTTGTGAATGTATTAACAAGGTTGTTGGTGTTCAGGGCAATGATTCAGGATCCGGATTTGATACATTTTACATGCATTGCAAAAGGCACCACCATATTAGCAGAATTCAACTCCAAAGATGCAGGGCTCGGTGTTGTTGCCAAGAAATGCCTTGCCAAAACACCCTCATTTCATTCCTATTTCACCCACACCATCCGTTCAAGGACCTATACTTTCTTGATCGACAAAGACTACGTATATTTTGCCATTTTTGACGATAAACTGGAGAATCCTGAGGGATTGGCATTTCTTAGGGGTGTGAGGGAAGCCTTTGAAAGTGTTTTTAAGGCGGAAAGGAAACTGGAAAAGATAACCTCTCATTGTTATCAAGGCGAATTTACTCCAGTTTTTCATCAATTGTTTGGTCCGGTCTTGGATCCTATGGAGGCTTTCAGGTCACCAATAGGAGAGAGGATGAGCCAGAGCGGGATGTTGTTGCAACATGCCCTGGTTAGGGGAAGGTCAAAATCTAGTGGAGGGAAGGGATTTAAGAAGATAAAGAATAGGTTGCTTGGGGAATACAAGCTTGGAAGAAACGGAGAGAAAAAAGAGAACGATGACGATGGAGGAAATGGAATTGGTTTGAGTAGTGAGTTTCCGCTCGCCATTCAAAAGAATGATGGAGGACTATACTTGCCGGAATTGGTGGGGAGCGGTAACCACAAGGTTAAGAGTGTCTGGAAGAAACAAGTTTGGTTGGTCTTATCACTTGATTTGTTTGTTTGTGTTATCTTGTTTGTAATATGGTTGTGGGTTTGCAGTGGGTTTCAATGCATGAATAACTGATTAAGAGATGCGGTTGAATTAGTTGCATGTAGCAGATACCAGGGAAAAATATGAAAAAAGAAAATTATACACACCGAAAAACCGTGATGGAGGTGAGGTAGATGTTTTACAATTTCATATAAAACCGTGATGGAGGTGAGGTAGATGTTTTTCAATTTCATGCATGGTGTTAGTATTCATTTCTCGTCCATTGTATTTCCTTGTTTGAAACAACCTGTAAAATAGTATAGTGATAACTTAATTAAATATTTATTTTGTAAACATTTGTATTTGGGTTCTTCGTCTCATACACTTGTGTATGCAATACATCTTCCAGATTGATCATTTATGGGCATATACAGAAATTCTATATTATTCCAAGAAACTTGTGTTGTGTGTGTTAATTCATAATATTAAAGTTCAATATTTGCATAAATACAGTTCCCTGATTCAATAGTTCATCATCTCAGATTGACCTGAGGTCAAAACTACAAGCATTTATCAGGAGGTTCATCAAACTGTCTTCTCAATTATAGAGTACTAGGCATGATAAAGTAAGACTATATAGTGCATAAAGTGAAAACCACATGATATATAGTGGCTTCATATGTAGTGTAATCTTTATACTAATCCACTAATCCTGACTTCATATAGACTAGAATTCACTAACTCTTGAGGACTTACAAAACTTGAACAGGTTTACAACACATATGCTAGAAAACTTCTTTCTCCCCACAATTAACTCTTCTTCAATGGCGCGCCGTTTATCATGGGGGGCATATTGATTCCCTCACTAGCCAGAAAGCTTAACTTCTATTAGAAAGCTTTACTGAACCTTCGCCACCAAGACTACTGTCAATCCATTACACTAAGGGAGTAGAGGTTCCTTTATGAGATACAAAAATGTTTGATATACTCCTGAAGGTGAGTTGGATCGTTTTGAGTGTATAAGATAGTAAGGCCTTCTTAGAACTCACATGCATATAAGAAGGTTGTTTTCTTTGGGTAATTTTCTGCAGCTCATGTATCAGTTATATGGTAACAGGCTTGGCTTCATTTTCTACCATAAAATTAGATCTTGCAATTTCATTGAAGCCTGAGCTATTGATCTGGAGTACAGCTTGCTCAAGTTCAATCTTTTGCTATATTATGTGCATAGTTTGTGAATATATGTACCCTAGACTAATTTTGCTTTGATAAGAGCGCCCATATGCACAAAGTTATTCTCTGGAGAATTCATCATTTTTAGAATCATCTCCCATATTTAAGGTTGCATGCTATTTAGGTTTTTTTGGCCTTTACACAACCATTAAAGCTCCTAAGAGTGCGGTTGAGATTGTTTTTTTTTTTGACCGTGCGGTTGAGATATTTATAGAGATCAAATTGAGTTATATTTCTGTTGGAACACATTAAATGTGTTTGAAATTAGCACAGTGCAGGGATACAAAGTGTTACTTTCCAAATCTAATGATATTACACTTAATGCCTTATCTTTGATGTACCACGCTTGCCATCTTTACATTCTTATGTTACTCTTCGTCCTTAATGCTTGAGTTGCTTCTTGCACTTCTGAACATGCTTACTCCTTCACGTGCTCTTGGGCTTAGTATGATAGATTGACCATAAGTCTGACATACCACTATGATTAGGCTCTTCTTCGTAGTATGCCTGAACTCGTTCAGTCTCTTGCTGTTTAACCTCATTCTAACTCCAAAACTATGACTATATCAACTCATTGTCAACTAAAAGATAGTCTAGAACACTTTAATCTGTTAATGCTTAACCACAATATAACTTCAGACATCAATGTTTACTTGACTGTTATAATAACACCGAACCAAACTATCAGTGTGTCTTTCAATCCCACAGTTTGGTACTATTAAATACAACGGAATACAATATTACACAAACATCATTATAGCTTACTAAGTTTAATCAATTTTAATTATTTCATTTTCTCTCTATAGATTATGATGAGAAAGAAATTTAATGTATTTGTATTTGTTGAAGATGTTAAAATATATGACACGACATGTTTATTTACATCGACATTTTTTTATATGATATATTAATTTTTTATTTTAATTATTGTTTTCATGCCCCATTGAGTATTGACGAGCCATTAACTAGTACAAGATTACACAAACACCATTATAGCTTGCCAGACGTTTAATAAATTTTAATGTAACTTGACAAAAATGTTTCTTTTACAAACTTGACAAGCGCCCAAACACTAAAAACATCTGCCAGCCTAGGTTTTGTATCTTTATCAAAATCTAATACTAGAAAGCATTAACTTACATAAAGAAATTTAGTTGTGAACGATAATTTGACTTAAAGTGTGTTGGTTGGACATATGACACAATTTTATCCCACATTGAAAAATAATGAAGTAAGAAAGTAGCATCAAGATATGGTTGTGTAGACTTGTATTAACAATTGTATACTATGATTATGGATCACCACCTACACGATCGCAGAAGGCCTGCGTAGGGGTTGAAAATTCAAGACCAATTTGAACTTGATCCAAATGAAAATGGGTCGGGTTCGTGCCTGCACCTGTCGAACTGAATATGTTAGAACAACACTTTTATTTTGTGGCTATTCATGGTGCAATATTATGCACTCTTATAAACCTCATCATCTCACGTGGTCCGACATACTTCTTACAATCTTGTAATTTACGATGCACTAATTAGTAATCTTGAGAGTTTTTTCACAACTGAAGTTGAACGATAGTCGCAAATTTCAAGGAGCCAATCACAGGCGTCACATTACAACTATAGAGGCAATTCTAGTGGCCATGCCAACACCAGTTATATGAAAGATGAAATTGTTTGTCAAGTGGTGTACAAAACTAGGACATGTTGCTCAGAGATACTGCCAGCTTCATCAAATACAAGCTAACCTTGTGCAGTCAACTAATCGTAGTCCTTGGTGGTTAATAGACTTTGGCGTCTCACATTTTTAGGTATCTGGATAAATCGGGCTACAGATTAGCCAATCAACCAAAATACCTTTATACACGGTATAAGACTTAGAACACCAATGAGATATTCTACTAGATAAACTGCAGAATTACACGAACACAGTGCTAAAGAGCACAAGCAACCCTATATCTCTAGATGGAGTAGATCGGCTAGCACACAAGAATACACAGCCACCTATCCACGAGACTTCCCGCAACCAAAGAGATGCCTAATCTCTAAGATTTATCCCAATGTACACTTAAGTACTAAACAGTATACCTCCTTGAGGCATATGCCGAAGAACACTCTGTTCTACTCATAAACTCATCTTCACATCTTATTATAAACTGAGAAGGGGGTTGAGGTATTTATAGCCTCTACAACTACTATGAACTTGACCCAATAAGAATCCCCTAACCAGATCTTCTACTTAACTAGCAAGAATTATCATCTACTAATTATTCTTCCTAACCAAGTATACTTAACTATCAAGACAAGATCAATAATATCTACCTACTAAATATACCCACGGGCTACGATCCATGGGCTAACTAACTAATTAAATCCAATACATAATGAAATACAAATACGAAGACGTGAGTTCGTATCATATCCGCCCCCTGAAAATAGACCTTGTCCTCAAGGTTCACTCAAGTTCTTATATTCGTCAAGTGGTAACAATTGTACGTCTTCAATATCTGGAACAACCTAACCCTCCATGCCGACTCTAGACACGAGCTAAGGCGCGTAGCTTCCCAATTGTATTGCAGCCTATCAATATCAACCTTGTTATAAGGTCGTCAACATAAGCTCTAGCACGTTCTCGCCCAGAATCGATCACTTGATGCTCATCTTTTCAAGGAGCTTGCTTCATAGAGCATATCAAGTACGTAGAGTCATCATCCTCCACTCGAGTCTTTCTCGACTTCAAAGATTGCTCTCAAACTTGAGCTATCGTTAGGTCCCCTCCATAGTAGTCATCACGAGTACCAACCATGTATCTCCATAATGAATTCACACCATTAAGGTTCGCCTTTCTCCTTTCCAATCTTCCTCTCCTTCATGCGAGGTGCTCACATTATTCTAGAACACTTCTAGACTCATCTCACTCCATCAGTCACCAATGGCAGAGAATAAACATATGTTGAAGTTAAGACTACGCCATGGATGAGAAATCTTCTTAAATGCATCCTCTTGTATTTCTTCATCCAACAATAAAGACTACTATCCCTTCCATCTCTACTTCATCCCCATGGGTAGACATCGCAATGACCAAATAATCTTCCTTCATAAATTAGAATCCTTGCGCATAAGAAGGAAGAACATGATTTACCTCTTTGTCGTCTTTGTCCATCCACTCTTCACGTCAACTCCTTAGTAGAGTCTTCTTGGCCTATTTAATTCAGAATTGCGAGAACCATCATGAATGTCGATACACTCGACCCCCCTTCTCACGAATTCATCCTCATATAGAATCCTTTACTCTTGAAATATTCCACCAATCGCCAACAACACATAACTTTCTTCACACGATATATAATTCACAATATGTAATGAACTTCTAAACTACAAATTGAGCTACCGAATTATAGACATGTGTAGAAGTATTTACCTCATCACTTCCACGGGATATATCTCGAGAATATTTGATTCACGATCTTTGCAACATTAACAACTTCACCAAACCATATTGTCATGTTGCAAATCCCCAAGATTCCTCAATGAAGTACCCAACAATCACATAGATTTAATATTTCCTGAAGAAATTTGCTGCCGACTTCGACAGTACTTCAGGTCATGTTCGGGTACTCCAAATACGATCTCCACCGTTCAGATTCTAGGATGCTGAGTTGTGGACCTTCTGTCAAAATGTCAGCACCATCCAACGATTTGTTTAGCGGGAATCTCAATATTTCTCCGGCTGCGCAGTCAAGGGAATTGTCCATGAAAATTGGCTTCCGGACAAGATTTTCACCCGATCTATGCAGTTCAAGTCTCCCTCAAACCCTAGGACCTTATGCAACTTCTTCCAGCTAATTCTCACCATTCTTGGAAGCAAAATCGTTACCCAAATCAACATCCAGATTATGTACATACCTTATTGGAGTCGGTTATCTTCTTTCTTTCTTTCTTCTTCCTCTTCTTTTCTTCCTCACGACTGCCCTAGCCGCCTTTGTAGCAACATCGACATCAATGCTCCACTTGATTAGACTCCCCATGGCTGCTCCGCTTATTGTTCGGTGGTGGATCATCAGATCTGCCTCCGGCCTTGTTGTTCTACACAGCGGAAGTCTTTTTCTTCTTTTTCTTTTGTGGCTAAGCCGCCTTCTTCTCCAATGTCACAATCTCGATTGGCCCACTTGCTACACTAGGGTGGTGCAACCGTACCGTGTTGCTGTCGATTGACAGCAACACCACTAGCCTAGCGTAGGTCCGGTGACCTCAACTCTCCTTCCTTCCTCCGATGGTTGTCTATCCATGATCAGAGACTGCCCTTTCCCCATGCCTGAAGCTCCTCCATTCTTGAACCACCAAATCCACCGGAATCTGTTCCTCTTTGTTTTCACAATGCTCAGTTTGCACAACATCTTTGGATTCACCTCCTCCATAGCTCGTCAAAATAGCTATCTGAGATTGGTCCACCAGAAATTGCGTCTTCACCGTATCCACTGGATTCCGGTACTCCTTGCTTTCGCAAAGCACGTGGTTGATAAAATATACCCTTAACACAAGCCCAAATGATGGACTAGGCTCTGATACCAAATGTTAGGTACCTGGATAAATATGGTTACATATTAGCCAATCAACCCAAATATCCTTATGCACGGTATAAGGCTTAGACCACTAGTGAGGTATTCTAACTAGATAAACTCCAGATCTACACAATCACAGTGCTAATGAGCATAAGCAACCCTATATCTCTAGACGGAGTAGATCGGCTAGCACACAAGAATACATAGCCACATATCCATGAGACTTCCGG
Source organism: Plantago elongata (assembly GCA_036897095.1). Lineage (NCBI taxonomy): Eukaryota > Viridiplantae > Streptophyta > Magnoliopsida > Lamiales > Plantaginaceae > Plantago > Plantago elongata. The sequence goes on from JAYMSP010001345.1 coordinate 26,038, forward strand.
CAACCAAAGAGACGCTTACTCTCTAGGATTTATCCCGGGGTACACTTAAGTACTAAACAGTATACCTCCTCGAGGCATCTGCAGGAGAACACTCTGTTCTACTCATAAACTCATCTTCACATCTTATTATAAACTTTTTCTAGAAGGGGGTTGTGGTATTTATAACCTCTACAACTACTATGGGCTTAACCCAATAAGAATCCCCTAACCAGATCTTCTACTTAGCTAGCAAGAATTACCATCTACTAATTATTCTTCCTAACCAAGTATACTTAACTATCAAGACAAGATCTAATAATATCTACCTACTAAATATACCCACGGGCTACGATCCATGGGCCAACTAACTTCAAATACATAATGAAATACATATACAAAAACGTGGGTTCAGAATAACATGATAATTTACTCAGAATATGATGGAACGTAAAAGTCCATTTGGTTGATGATTCTACACTACCTATTTATCATAAAGTATGTTTTCTAAGAAATAATCCCTAAATAGAGACATAGAAATATAGTTTCTAATATTACACATTAACCCAAATCAAAACCTGTTTATAAAACCCACCCAACAAAGGGCCAACAACTAGGTCGCAAAAAAGGGGTCATGTAAATATATGTTATAACCCAAAAACGTTAATTCATTTTTGTTCAGAAAAACCATAGAGACTCAAAAAATTTCTCTCACTACAAAAAATCTTTCCGAAAAACCCTATATCGGGCCTAAGAAGCGATCTCCATGATACAACCACACCGAAAAATTGAAGCTCAGCAACCACACTATCAGAATATAAATAAAACAACGGTGGGCATAAAGATTAGACATGTTTCGAACGAAGCTTTAGTGATTTTTTTAACGTTTTTAACCGATTTGATCGAGAAATCAAGCTAGATAGTTGATATTATGATTGATTACCACCTCCTACATGGTTGACTCATGTTTCGAATGATAAAATAGCTTCGATTCCACCTAGATATGAAAAATCAATTTCGAAAAATTGTAGATCTAGAAGTATTCGTCTATAATTTCGAATTTTGATTGTAGATCGTTGTTGTTTATGCATTCACAAGGTGTATTTGTGCTTGCATAATGATCCAGTGGTGTAATCATTCAAAATCAGACCTCAATCATGAACTTAGATTCGAAAAAAATAAGATATACAACGTTTTCATATTCTTTCGTATGTGTGCTATGTTCTCAACAATATTACACATATTCTCTAGATTCTAGAATATGTCCTATGTTTTCATAAAAAAACTGGCAATCATTATGTGCTCTGTTTTTTTACAATATCATCTTGAGATTTGTTCTCTACTGTATTTTCTATGTTCTCAACAATATTATCTATGATCTCTAAAATATGTCCTATGTTTGTATTCAAAACCTGACAGTCGTTTTGTGCTCTATTTTTCGACATGTTTTTTTGTATTTTTCTTTTTACTGTATTTTCTTATGTTTTTTACGTATATGTATTATCGTCTAACCAATATACCTTATGTTCATCAACAATATCTACTATGTTTGACATGAGATAATTGATCATTGATTTTTTTTTTTTGTGCATTCACAAGGTTTAATCATGTTTTCATAAGGATTCTGTTAATAAATTTATCAATTGAAGTAGAAGAAGAAGAAGAGCATTTACGAAAAAGAAGAGAAGAAGGAAGGAAGAAAAATGTTGAGTCAAATGCAACAAATGAGCAAAAAGCGATGATAAACCTTAAATTATGTAGATAGAGATTAATAAGAAGTTTGAAAGAGACAAAATAGTGTTATATGTTATTTTCTCGGCAACTGTATAAACATTAATGCATGTAAGTGAATGATAGTATATGTTATATTTTATCAACTAAAAACACTATGATCTCAATACAAAATACTATGATCTCATACTAAACAACTATAATGTCAACTCAAAATTATGTTATCAAACCAAATATTATAATCTCAATAAAAAACACATTATGTTATTAGACTTAAAACAGATTATAACATCAACTAAAAACACTATGATGTGAACACAAAACACTATGATCTCATACTAAAACCACCATGATATCAACTCAAAAAGCTATGATGTCAACACAAAACACTATGATATCATATTAAACCACTATGATATCATCTCAAAAAACTATGATATCACACCAAACACTATGATGTCAACTAAATTACACTATGTTATCAAACTGAAAACAAACTATGATCTTAACTAATAACATTATGATATCACGGAAAAGCACTATGATATCAACACAAAACTTTATGATCCCAAACTAAAAAACTATGATATCAAGTAAAAAAAACTATGATATCAAATCAAACACCATGATCTCAACACAAAACACTATGATGTCAACACAAAACACTGTGATATCAGACTAAAACACTATGATGTGAGCTCAAAAAACTATGATATCAAACCAAATACGATGATCTCAACTAAAAACACTATAAGCTCAACTAAAAAACACACTATGATGTCAACAGAAAAATACTATGATTTCAGACTGAAAAAACTATGAGATCAAACAAACACGATGATCTCAACTAAAAAACACTATAAAACTAAAAAACACACTATAATGTCAACAAAAAAATACTATGATTTCAGATTAAATCCTAACAGATCCATTTTCGAATATCCAGCTGCCGGTCCTTGGTTGGGTGGTTTTTAGTAACTTATTTTTGTTTCGGGGTTAGTTTGTAATATTAAAAACTTATATTTCTATGTCTCTATATAATGGTTGTTTCTTATGAAACTAACTCATTAAGGAATAATGAAATCATTTTATATTGATACATAATATCTAGGGCTGATCGTTCGGATTAATCGGATCCGAAGTTCGGATTAATCCGAAGTTTCGGAGCACCTTGGGGTCAATCCGTAATCCGATCTGAATGGTTCGGATCGAATTCGGATTAATCCGACTTGGATCGAGTTTTTTCGGATTAATCCAAAAATATAAAAAATAATAAAAGTGAATTATCCTTTCTTCCTCAACTTTCCCAAAACTTTCAAAAAAATAGAAATGACGGAAATGAATAAGGATGAATGGATGAAGAGGATTTGTTTTGGGTTTTTGTTACATGTTCGGATATAAGTTGCTATTCCAAAAAATGTTTTTGCCTTTGGGAAAGGGGTATTTTATTTTTTAAATATTTCGTATTAAAATCGAATAATCCGAAAATCCAATGGATCGGCTTTGATTAATCCGAAAATCTTCAGATCTCAAATATGCTAATCCGTAGTCCAATCCGAACATACCGAATTGAATTGGATCGGATCGAATTGTCGGATTTTTGTATTGAATTTCGAATTTTTTGATCATCCCTAATAATATCAAAATCATGATACTTCATTGTAATAAATATATTGAGTACCCTCTAGATACTTATGTTAGGATATATATAAATAAATACAGTAAAAACTCTATAAGAGCATACTCTATAAAGGAATAAATTCTTTATAGTAACAAAAGTTTCGATCACAACTTGAGACCAATTATACATAAGAATAAATTCCACATTGTCATATTCTATGACTTTCTTCGGTCCCATCTCAAGTAATTATACATTTATATAGTAATAAATGACATACTATTCAATAATATTTATCTATATATATGATTTTCATTCTTAAATTTAAGGTGTATTATTTAAAGTTTTTTATTATAGTAATATGAACCTTTCAATAGTAAATCGATCTTTTTTAGCTTCCGCATATGTAGTAATTTCATATATGAACTTTCTAGTTAGACTAAAAATATATATAACATGTTAAGTTAGTATTTAGTAATTTTATACAATAAATATAACATTTAAGTTATGTGTATTATTTTATTATTTAAAATATATTTTCAGTACAAACCTCCATTTAAAAATAAAGTATCTATAAATTTTTTCTTTTCAGTTTTAATAATTAATAATATAACTATAGAATTTTTACATTTGCATAATTCAACTGCTTCTACTAAAGTCCAGGTCCAATAACTGTTAAGTTTGACGCTGATGGGTTTTCGGTTGAATTGGTGGTTTATAGTAAATCTGATTTATCCTAGGTTGGCTAAAGCTTACGAAGGCAGATTAAAGGGGGTCACGCTACTGCCTCGTCTAGAATTATATGAGTTCGTTTCGCCAGAAATCTATATATATGAGTTATGAGTTCTGAAAGTTTCCATTAAATAATAAAATTAAATATTTTATTCTTTTCTTCAACTTAATTTTTGATTAGTTTTTGCTGATCTTTTAACCCGAACTCAAATTTTGATTATTTTTTACTAATCTTCTGATCCGGATTCATGAAAAATGAATCAAGTAAAAACCAGTCAATATTAGGTAAAAACTAAATAATAGTGTAAAATATTATATAAAAACTTAAGAATTTTTTTTTTAAACTAGACAATATAATGTAAAAATTAGATAATTATGCACTAAGTCAGTAAATTTCTGTACAAGTAATAAATTATACATGGTCATTTACAAAACTACACAATATAGTTATAAAAGTAGACAGTATTTTGAAAAAACTAGACAATAGATACTAAAAACTAGACAGTTCAACACAACTCCGCAAGATAAAGATATAACATGAAAAATTAAAGAGATATTTTAAATACTAGACGAAACGTATTAAAAGTTAAAATACAAGGTATTTATATAAAAAATTAGATAATATTTATTAAAAAATAGGATCTGTCTGAACTCTCTATAACAAAAAAAAACTTTGGGACTTAATATTACATTGGAATGTTATATTTTGGTTTGTAAAGATTAATGTAAAGTGATACCTCTTCATATAGCATTCTTATTTTTAAAACATATTTGCATGTATAACCAATTGTGTACAGTTCAACTATTAATAGAAATCGATTGGTAGTACGGGTACGAGAGACGCTACAGGTGCACCAGGAGGCTCTCCAACATTATAGATTTAATTTTGCTTTGATCCGGTTAGAGAGGATACTATTGAATTAGAGAAGTGGATTAATATAGAGGAGAGCAAGTCTTGCGGCAAAAGGCAAAGATGGATTGGATTCATCTGGATGACGACAATACCTCTATTCTCCATGCACAGGTAATGGACAAAAACAAGTGGATTAGGTTACACAGGTTGGAAACGGAGATGGGTTGCTCGCTTGAATCCAATGTTAAAATTGAAATAGAAATCCTCATATTCTACTCAAACCTGGTCGGGGAAGCTGCCCCTTGACGTGTGGGTATTGACATCGAGGCCATCCGGGTGGGGAAGCGGATGGAACATGTGGATAGAGGATGGTTATTACGACCGGTCACTCATGGAGATACATGCTGCTCTGAAGGATATTGGGGATCTAAAGGCTCCGGATATTAATGGTTTCAATGCTTACTTTTTCAAGAAAGCATGGCAGACGGTTAAGAGAGATGTCTATGATGATGTCCTAGACTTCTTTAGCACCTCTGAGATATACCTGGCTCTGAATTGCACCATGATTACCTTGATTTCGAAGACCCCAGATGCAGTAAAGGTCAAGGACATGCGACCGATTGTTTGTTGTACTACAGTTTACAAGATTATATCCAAGATCCTGACGATTCAGATGAGGAAAGTGATAAACAACATAGTGGACGATATCCAATCTTCATTCCTGCCGGGAAAGGTTATACAAGATAATATTTTGCTTGCTCAGGAACTTGTAAAGGGCTATGGTCGAAAGGGCATATCACCTCAATGTATGCTTCATATGCATTTGCACAAGGCCCATGATATAGTGGAGTGGGGTGCACTGGAAACGATTATGAGAGAGTTGGGGTTGCCTGACCAGTTTGTAGGCTGGCTCATGACTTGTGTAAGGATGGTGTCTTATCGATGCTCGATTAATGGTGTGCCATCGAAGCTTTGGAAAGCGAATAAAGGAATGAGGCAGGGTGATCCTCTCTCTCTCTCTCTCTCTCTCTCTCTCTCTCTCTCTCTCTCTCTCCCCCCCCTTACCTATGTGTACTTGTTATGGAATACCTACACTGGTGTCTAGCTACAAAAGCTACTCACAGTGCCTGATTTCAAATTCCACCGGAAATGTGAGAGGCTCCATATTACGAATCTTTGTTTTGCGGATAACCTTATGCTCTTCATGCGAGGGGATGTAAGCTTTGTCCAGTTTTGATTCTTCTTAGAGGCTGCGGGGTTGAGGACAAATATGACAAAGATAAAGGTGTTTTATGGAGGGGTACCGACTGTGGAATGATAGCAAATTGCACTACCACCAGTCTTGGGACTTGCTGCCTCCCCATTCGATATCTAGGGGTGCCATTGTCACACCGGAGGTTGTTGGTGGCACGATACCAGCCGCTCATCGTGCATATTTTCGGGCAGGTCTCACACTGGTCTACTCGACTTTTAAGTTATGCAGACTGAGAGCAACTTATCCGTAGTATTGTAACCTCGATCACAACATATTGGCTTCAAGTCTTTCCGTTCCCAAAAGTTATCCTAGAGCATATCCAACGCATCTGTCAAAGTTTTCTGTGGAGTGGAAAAGATGGAAACTATCGGAAGGCCTTGGTCTCCAGGAAAAGTTTGCGCTCCTCATATGTTTGGTGGATTGAACATTATATCGCTGCCATAATGGAATAAAGCGATTATATGTAATCTTCTTTGGATGATCCAAATTAGGCATTGCAATGGTTGGTTAAAAACCTCAACCATAACCATAATTCCGTTTCTGGTTACAACCATAACCGGAACCATTTAAATAATAACCATAACCGAAACCATAACCGAAATAATTATTAACCGGTTTCGGTTCGATCATAAAAAACCGAAAACCATAGGTTTAGGTTATTTTGAAAAATAACCATTGTGTCACTGTGAATTGTGAAAGGTGAAAAGTGAAAACATTTTCCATCTTCTTCTCCACAGCTCCTGGCCGCAAGCCCGCCATCGATTCTTTCGAGTTTCGATCATTCTTCTCTCTTCCCGCAATCGTCTTCTCTCAAATCTCCCTTCCCGTCTCGCATTTTCCCCACTTACTAAGTCTCGCAATCGTCTCGCTAACACTATAAATCTCCTTTGTAGTTTCGATTCTCGGATTCAAGAAAGAGTAATTCGTTCATTGTCCTTCATTCTTATCTGATTCGTCT
>JAYMSP010001346.1:0-33129 GCA_036897095.1 Plantago elongata
TATATATATATATATATATATATATATATATGAAGCAATATAAAATAAACTAAATTTTATACCTGAATATATAATCGATGTTCTTATGAGAACTTTTTAATGTTTGTCCGTCTTTTTAGTTTCTATTTAATACCTTCACTCGTTATGATATCAATAAAAAAAATTATTATATTGACTCAACTTCCCATTTGACTTTATCTAGTCGATACTCAACACTGATCAATTTGAGTTAGATTTATTCACATTTAATACCTCATTGATTTAGAATATACTCCCTCTGTCCAAATTGGAAGTCCAATATTCCGTTTGAGGTGTCTCAAATTGAAATTCCCATTTTATTAAATAGAAAATCTTTCTCTACTTTACACATTATTCATCATATTTTATTCACTATTTCTCCTACTTTATTCAATCACATTTCATATTTTATTACAATCTTTCCTACTTTATCACTTTCTTTTTTTTTAAATTTGTCTCCAATCCTGCATAATTTCTAATTCGGTGCGGATCCCCTACTCCATTATATACTCCACAAAATTACCCTACTCATTTAATTGGTAGACATGTCACAATAATTAACTACTAAATTAATCACAGTTATCTCATCTAACTTCTCCCTCCAATATATCCGGTTTACATAATATTTTCCTCTCTCCAATATCTATTACTTAGCCTCATCGCTAAAAATAATCAATTCCATATTTACATATGCAAAAACAATTATTTTCCAACACGATTTTGACACTACACAAAATGTTTCTAAGGTACAAATGACTTAGAATCATTGAATAAAATTTATGGGCCGTTTGCCATACCGCTTGAGCAGTTATTTTCCTATCAAATTGTATTTTTTTTACACAAAAAATTCAATTTCAGTTGGAGCAAGGTCACCCACCGCGAGCTGCTCTTGGCTGTTGAAGGAGGTGATGAAGGCTCGAACACTTGTGATGCCGACTCGGATGTGGACGATGGCCCTATTAGCGCCTCGATTCCCCACCAGGTTATTATACAAAAGAGATCAGAGGGGATAAACCGGAAGTCAAATGGAAGAAATTTTGGTATGGAAACAAGGCAAGGCCGAGGCAATGTTTTGTAATTGGATGGCATTCCATGAGCGTCTAGTAACATGAGATCGGGTTCGATGCTGGGACCCGAGCGTTGACCCCTGCCCCAAGCGGAAATGCAGCACCACCTACTCTTCGAATGCCCATATGCTAATGGAGTTTGGTCCAGGTTTATGAAGTGGCTCAAAATCAATTGCACTCCACTTGCATGGAATTTAGAGCTGGATTTGATGTGTCGACGGTTTGGAGGTAAGCTTTGGAAAGCAAAACTCCTGAAAAGTGCCTTTGCTGAAACTGTATATGCTATATGGATGGAGAGGAATGCACTACCAAGTAGCAGGCCGTGAACATGCACCTTGAGGATAAGATTATCGATGTTGTGCTTAACCAAGCCTAGACTGATCCCCGCTTGCAAGAGCAATGTGCCCAATTACTATTAGCTTCCTAGATAGTTTCCATTTGTCTCTACTTGTTTTTACTTGTCATCTAGCCTTTTCTAGCTACTATTACCTGGATTTTTGATCGGCGTGTACTTAACAGATTGGAATGAAATAAAAGTTTAATGTTCGTTCCAAAAAAAGTAACTAAATTTCACTTCACAATTATTCACAACTTTTAGGCACTAATCATTTAGACAAAATATTACATAAGTTCCCATAATAATTTGTATTAGTAATTTATTTTTGCATTAAATTAGTTGAAAATAGATATTTTATTCTCTTAAACAGTTCACCAAGGGTACCAGGGTAAGTAGACTTTATTGGTTTTTCTTAGAAGTAAATCCTCTAACTTTTAATTTACGCGAATTTTTGTTGTGTATTCTTCAAAGTAATTTTCCTATAAAAGAATTAAAAGTGAAATATGATAGAATAGAAACTGAATTAGATTATTAATAGAATTAGTTAGTAACTATAGTTATAATGAGGGGTAAAATAGAAAAAATAAAAGTTTGTCCGTTAAAGTCAGTGTGCGTTAGTATAATGAGGGGTAAAATAGAAAAAATAAAAAATTTTCCTTTTCTCTTTTATAATAGTAATAGATAGTAGTTACTCTCAGTTAACATGCCTAATGAGAAGAATGGGGGTATATAGTCCATTAAACCGGCTCGATTATTCAATTTGTAACGAACTAGACTGAAGTATAACTAAGCCGAGTTGAACTGAAGTAGACTGAAGTGATTTTCAGTTGAAGAGTTAGGAGTTGGTTTGTTACAAATTATAGTTGTGGCTATTCATAATTTTACAGTAACATATTGTAGGTTGTCATCAGTGAGAACTCATTAGGTTTTAACTTTTTTACAGTAATATATCGTTGGTTGTTAGGTTTAACTTTTTCACAGTATTGTAGGTTGTCATCAGTGAGAACTCATTAGATTAGGATAACGATTTGCCATAAAATGAAAAGATTAGATTAGGATAATGAGTTGCATTAAAATGAAAATGTTGTTAAGAAAAACAGAAGTTAAAATGAAAACTTTATTGGTTGAGATTTGAGAATGTAAAATACCTTGAAATGATAATAACCATGTACTTAGCATATTTGTAAATCTTCAGGGAGCTGCTTCTTTCTTGAATAGTATTATGTAGGCTTCCAGGGTCTAATATAAATCGCTAAATAATTCTATAATATAAGGCATTTTATAATTACTTTTTCAAATATATAATCTGTTAAACACCAAGTACCCTATCTTATGAAATTTCACCTAAATTCATACTTCTCCAGAAAATCTTTGGCAATAAGTTTAAACTACGCACATGTTTATCAGAAGTGAAGGTATTATCTCATTAGATCCTCAAGTTTTCTTTGATCTTTCAAGTGGGTAGTTTTTCTTTTTTTCCTTCTTTTTTCAAGTTTATGTTCAGACCTAAATCTCAGTGGTGAGTCATAAATAAATGCTATAGTAATGCAGGTTAGTTGCACAAAATCACTCAACTATATCAAAGAAATGGTCAGTGTGCGTACCGCATCCGACATGTCACAATGCAGCTTAGTGACAGAATCTCCTCTCCCAAGTTCTTCCCTGAATCCATATGCAATATACGTTTTCGGACCCAAATCTGGTTTTATAACGCTCGCTGGCAACTTCACCGCAAGGTTTAAAAACCCTTCCCTGGGATCGGTGTATTCCTGAAATGGCAAGGCATGAATAAACTCATCACAGTGTCGAGGTAACAGGTCCTCAAATCTGTCAGACGGTGGCCAATCTTTAAGCTTAAGCATTTCGGGCCAGAAATTTGGATATCTTCTGCCATTTATGTAACCTCTGAAGAATTCACGGGTATGAACCTCCACCTGTAACAGCAACATTAACATGAGGAACAAAATCTATGTCTTAGTTGACTAAGAATACGGCAAACAAAGATATTAGTTCAACATTAAGTGTACAAGACTACCTCACAATTAGCTAGGCAATCGACAGCCTTAACATTTGAATGTTCCAAACTAACTCCATCAGAGTGCCCACACAATGCACGCCACATAACCTGTGGTTCCCAACTTAAACGACTTGTGTGCTCAAGAACATTCCTTACTATTACTGGTTCTCCCCTAGCCCAATGTTCGCGAAAGTGAATTAGTGCGTGTTCGTTCACTATGTCCCTCGAATCTGGACAATACAAGGAATTATCATTGGAGTCTTCTCTAAATGATGCCCGAAGTGGCTCTTCAGAATCTTTACAGTTGCAGCATGCATGCTGAAACTCAGTCTCTTCACTTTTGTGTCTACCCATGATTTCTTCAGCCCGTTCACGTAACCTTGAGATCCAATTTTCCGGAAGAAGCCGCTTGAGCTCTAAATTACTCTCACCACATCCACCAAATTCCTTTGGAGCACAAAGGACATTCCCATTGATGTCTGTTACCCACTTGATATCTTCCACAGAACATTCTTCTGAGGTCTCTCCCAGATCAGATTCTGGCAAAGGATCTCCACCATGCATGTAATCGAATCCTTTATCCGTGTATCGATAGATTGCCCTATTGCAACTTCCTGGAAACAGTCCTCCCCGGATTTCATTGCAACATCTAAGGCATAGCTCATAACAGCACTTTGGGCAACTCCGATGGAGATCAACTATTGAAGTTGAACAATGGTTGCTGTTCATTGTATGCAAAATAAATGATGAATATTATTATATCTGGAAGATTATAAATGAAACAGATAACAGGAAATGAGATTGCTACCAATATACACGCTCATTGTTGTAGCAATTCGCAGGCTTTACAACTACTGAAGACGTCAATACTCCTGGTCATTTGAACAGTACATTAGCACCAAAGCTATATAGGCCAAAAACAAGCTATTATTGTTTCAAAAGCACACACCTTGAATTTTTGCCTCAATAGTTATCTCTCCGTTTTGTTCTTCATGAATACTGTTGACATAAGGAAGAAGTTTGCTTACGAGATAGTGCATATGTTGATGTTTTTCACAATCAGTGAGGTCTCTTTTAGTTATCTAGGTAGAAATACATAAAGAAGTAGTTAGCATCTAAAACAACAAATAAACACGTTCAACTGTTTCAAGAAATAACCTAACCTTCAACATTGAAGATGAATGCAAGCACAAGTCACAATTACAATTCGCACGGCAAAAAGGGCAGATGTCTGATACTTCTTCTTTGGTCAGAGATGGATACCTGTAAATCAAACTAGATGGCTCAATTTTGAACTTTATATAGTTTATTAGAAGGAAGGAACATTGTTGTAAGATTGTACCATTGCTTGATGCATTTGATGCAGTACAATCTGTCCTTACACTTCATACATGGAACAACCGTTCTGTCACCTCTTTGACACTGATGACATCTCGAAGTTTTCTTTTCATTTTCCTGATATCAATCACTAAATCATGCTTTGGTTTCTTGGAGAAATTTATTGGAAGAACTGAAGAAATAAACAGTACATACCTTCATGTCTTTAGTTACAAACATTTGTTTGTGTTTCCTCTCTTTACACAGATCTGATGTCAAAAAAGATCCTGAAGAAGAAGATGAAGTCGATGAAGATTGTCTATTTGAGGAATCACTAATCTTTTGGGTTAAAAATCCATTTGATTTCAAGGTTCGGGGTACACGTTTTTGCTCTTTTTGCTCCTGGGTTAATCCATTATCCCACATACTCATATCTAAAATTGAAGCTATATCTTCTTCACTGTCTACCCAATCACGCAGATCAGTGTAACCAGACTCAACAAATTTACTTGAGGCCGCACGGCACTTTCTCAGTGGTCTGGAATTATCACCATTCTCAATCTGCTTTTTCCCCATGCCCTCACCTCGCTCTTCTTCGCTATCACTTCCACTCACTTTTCTCATAACTTTAAGACGGTCATTTGTTTTCTTCGTTGGGCTTTGTCTTGATATTCTCTGATTTGAGGCCACACGGCGGCACCTTCTCCTTGGTTTGAGACTATTCACATTCTCAATTTGTTTCATTTCCCCACTCTCACCCCATTCTTCATCACTCTCACTTCTCCCCGTCACTTTGCAACCACCAATCCTTTTTGACTTTAGGATTCCTCTTGATAATCTCTGAACACCCATGTGCTTCATTTGCTTTTTCAGTGTACAAGTTCCGGCCACTACTGATCTCGTTTTCTCCATGCTCTCTTTCCACTCTTCTCCACTGTCACTTTCTATCATTACAACTTCAGATTTGCAGATCATCGTATTCTTCAAATTTCCTGAAACTTCTCCCTGAGATCTTTTCCCATGAAAGGATTTTACATCCCGATATGGTCTTCTTTTTGTAATTGCACCCTCTGTCTTCAATAAGCCTTCCAGGGGCCTAAATCCATCTTTATCATCACCCTCACCACTAGTATTTGCTAATCCACATGAAGAAAAAATCCGACGCCTTTTCTCTGAACCGTTACATCTGACCACTGGGGAGCTTCCAGAACTCACACCCTCAATTCTCCGAGTCTTCATGACTTCCTTCACCAGACTTCTTGCTTTCTGGGGCGATGATTCAGTTACATTCTGATCAAACAGAAGCCTAACAGGTGTTATTGGCACACCTGAACTAGTCTCATTCTTATTAAACTCATTTGCAGATCCTTGGCATCCCACTGGTAGATTATCATATCCCTCTTCATCATCATCATCATCTTCCATCAGAATAAGCCTCCGCTTCCTAGGTGTACCAGAAACACTATTTAGACTTCTCGGTACAGGTACAATTCCATTGTTTTGGCAATAGCCATCAGGATGCTGTTTCGCAATCAATACTGCCATCTTTCCAGTCTAATTCTGCACATTGCACAAAAATTCCTAGTTTAGCATATAGTCCTCTACTCCAGTCTTCAGAGGCCACTATCAACATGCAAGTGCAACCATCATTTCCATATATCTTAAACAAATTTAATCAGTCCATATCCTAAGCCTCACCAAACAGAGTCTATAACTCTATACTTGACACCAAATAATAGGCTGTTTGGCATAGCATCTGAGTTCAGCTCAGTTGCGTTTAACTCAATTCGAATTCAGACAATTCAACTCCAGTTCTATATCAATAACTCTCTGCCAGTTATACCTTTCTAAATATTAACAATGCCGTTCACAATCACAGACAAGACACTAACTAATTCACACCTAAACAGAGTCTAATAGTCTCGATCTGATTTGTATATACAGGAAGATAATCACAAACAAACTCCAGGTGATGAACAACACTAATTCAACGAAATCAATCAACCAGTAAAGCTCAATTTGTTCCAAAACGAATCACAAAAGAGAAAAATCAACAATCCACATCGAATCAAATTGATAACGAGCAAAACGCAGCTCAATCAATCAGAATAATTCAATTGACGATAAGAAGGAACGGAATCAGTCTCACCTGATTAATCTATCTCAGAGAACAAGTCAGCAGCTAACGAAATCAATCAACCTCACGAGAATGGAAAATCAGCTGATGAATTTTTAGCTTGACATTCCGTTCATATCGATTGAGAAAAAAAACTACCAGAGAGAGAGAAAGGAAAGAAGACTTTTTGTTTTTTTAATATTTTTCTTGAGTAATTAAAAAACGTTGCAATTTGCAAAAACAATATACCAGGGACCTGAAACAGTAAAAAAAACTGAAAGGGTAATTAGAGATACGTGGCGAGTTATGATTCGTTGTCTAAGGATGATACTTGTGGAAACAGTATAAATGCGTGATAATCAGGTGAAGATCTGTGGGTGTTTTAGTACTAGTGTATTTACTGCGTCTGCGTGGTAAGTAGTGGTACTAAATTTATTTTCCAAGTTTGATGTCATGTTTAATTGCTTCTGATTTCATTATTTACTACTATGACTTATTACGTGTATAATTACATTTACATTTGTACAGATTTTGTATTTATGTCACTATCCAACTGTAAATGCCAAAAAATGGTCCATGGACTTAAATCATGGTAATATAGTAATATCCATCCTAGTTTCAGTACTATACTACGCCCACCATCTCATCATAATATTTTCTCATCATATATTTTAACTTTAACTTTAATTCTAATTTTTTATTATATTTTTAATTATATATTTACAGATTGACATTAAATCAAAGTGAAAGTTAAAAATATTAACTGCAAAAAGATCATACTGGAACTAGACGGTGGCATGTGTCTTTGCAACAAAGAACGCACTCCTTCTATTCTACCAAAATGTTACTGATCATTTGATTAGAGATTAAAATCAAATAATTAGATTAATTAATTAACATATATATTTTTAATTAGATATGCACAATTGTATGTAAATTATTTAACATATTATATTGTGAAATCCATTGAATAAACTTTTTATGTGATATTATTAAAACTGTTTCTGATTTGTTATATATATTTAAGAAAGATTTTACAAGTTAATGTAAGTTGTTTATGAGATACATAAAATCTATATTTTTTTAAATAGATATAATATTAAATTACGATAATTAAACATGAATGAATTTGCTTTTTTTCTTCCACAACTACATAGATAATCAGTAAACTTTACTAATTTAATTTTAATACAAAAGTAAAATAAAAACAATACCCATTTAAATTAAATTTGCTAAAATCTCCTCAAATTGAAAAAGTGAATCCTAGCTTTAATGTACTTAAAGTAGGGTGGATATTTTCCCGGAGTTTCTCTTGGTGATGAAAGACTAAAAAATTTATCTTACTGATTTATAAAAGAGTTAAACCCAATTTTTTCTCAAAGTAAAAGCAATATCTTATCCTAGCCAGAAAAGAAGTTCCGAACCAATCTTAGAATCTTATATGCAATATAAAAAATGTAATACTTATCCTGCACTCTGTTCAGTTTTTTCCGTAGTAAAAATAGTGAAGATGAAGTAGATTGGTAGAATGTGTCTCGATGTATTGTTATTTTCCCCATTTTTGGAAGTCAGATTTCCAACAAGGCAACAAGTAACTGCATGTTTTCATGATCTGGTAATGGCATATTCAAGTGTTTCATATCCTACCTGATACTTCTACAAACTAACTTAGCCGCCACTGAATTACTCTAAAAATTAATTATTTAAAAGTGTGCTTAATGTTCTTATATAATATATATAAGTGAGTGCCACATTAATTAATAATGCTAGCATATGTATAATTGTAAATGACACAAAACATCATAGAGTATTTCTTAGAGCTACTACTATAAATAAGGGACTTGGACATGGTTCACGACCAAGCTAAATCGAAGTCGAGTGTGTTTGTATCCTATCAGTCGTAATCGAATTTGTATACTATCAGTTGTAATCGAATTCTCTATCAATAAAAGCTCGCCTCCTCTCAATACTCTACTTACTCTAAACAACATAATTCCTCCATTCACTAAACACGATTCTACCCAAACATTTTAAGTGGTTGTACCCATGTGCTTGTAAACATGTCAACTATTGAGTTGTATAATTAGTGATGTGTCAATCAAAATTGCTGCTATTCCACTAAGTTTCATTTACAACCATCACAAAACATGTCAAAAGACCTTGTCAGTTTGCACTATCAAACTGCCACTATTGCAGTTCAGTATTCAAGTTTCCTGGAAACCTCTAACATTGATCTTGAAGATCCTGAAGACGAACCACTGATTTTGCTGGCGGCTGGTGTTTCTCTTCGGGATTGTCGCTTTGTAGGTACCAAGATGTCCAGCTCTAATTTCTCTTCCAAACCGATGTCTTCATCGTCTTCATCACTCTTGAAAACTGGATGAGCAAAAGCATCTTGGAGATAGCTTTTCAGGCTCAGATTTGGCTCTCTCGAACGTTCTAGAGTATCTTTCATCATAGCTTCCTGGAGTCCAAAATAATAAAGGGAATGAACACTGAATAATTTACAGATTGTGCGTCACTAAAGACATGGAAAAAGACCAATATACTTTTCAGAAACATGGATACCCTGGAACAGCATCTAACAGGATCCTGTGAATCCTGGCCTAACTGAAGGCAAGCAAGTTGACATGTAATTTTAAAAAAGTTGACATATGTAGTTTTCGCAAACTCTCAGGGAACAATTGATCACCAGCAACTATCAGAGGTGAGTGTATAGATAAAGAAAACACGTAAACAAGTATGCAATGATGTGGTGTTGCAGAAGAACCTGTAATGGATATTTGGCAAAAGCTGGCTCATATCGGCCCTTGCAAAACCTATGGAAAAAGATGGTCAAGACTGGAAGGGTGATCAGTAATGGTGTGGAAGCTGCAGCCCCTTTTGTAGTCATTAATCCCATTAGAACTATCTGTGAGAAGACTAGGGCAACAATTATACGGACATGGACATCTGGCCAAAATGCTGCAGCACTTTCATATTCCTGGTTGTACACATTTATGATCTGCATTGGGAAAATGAATAAGTGTCTTAATAAGAGCTAGTCAATGGTTTCCGATGAATAAAACTGTTTATACCATTCCTTAAAAATATACTATTCAATATCATCACACACCATTGAAACCAGAGCATGCGCCTTGAGTTAAGCTTGAACCAGTATTGACAATGGATAATATAGGTAATATAAGTCTCAAGTAGAGCAAAGAGCACAAGTTTCTTATCCTATATGATGAATGTGATATTTACAAACATCTAGAATGATGCGCGCTATCAGCAAGCATAATTTTACCTGATGGCGGAATACCACATAAGCCATGGCAAAGAAAACCAATATAAAGGGAATGAATATCGGTGTCACTACAGCATAGACAAGGCCAAGAAGAAAATATAATTGTATTTGAGGTTCGCCTGTATTAAAACCAATGCTTCCCGCATCCATTGCCACCTCTCTATCCTTTTCAGTCTTTACCAAGAAGAAATTCTTTAGGTGGAAGATTATCAATGGTTTTATTCTCAAAATCTCTCCCGCAACACCAGCCCACCCATCAAGCATTACATATGTGATGAAGAAAGTTGCTTTCATAGGAATTGCAACGCCAATTATTACAGGAATCCTGCAACCGTATACAGAGGTTAGATGCAATCAGGGGAAACGCCACTCTTTCATAAAATAAATGTTCAGCATTCATGCCACTGGGATAAAATATGTACATGTCTGAAATGAGATATTGCCTTTACTCTTTTTGAATGAAAGATGCTGGAAAGATGTAGATACATTAAAGAATGTCCATGTTGTATACTTAGCCTAGAGAACACCGTAGGATACAAATATGCCATAACAATTCTATACTTACACAGAAAACTATAGGTACACATATCTCATGACACCAGTTGCAGTTCATGGAACAGAAGTCAAACGAATCAAGAAAATGAACAAAATAAACAGTAGAAAACCAGAAACTATGTAAGTTTGAAGTGGAGTAACGTACTGATTTGCAGACTGGTGGAGAAAACTATCAAGTTGTCCAAATGCAGTTCCAACTATAACACTCACAAGGAATACATTTACGACGTTGAAGGTATAATATCTCATGGCAGATCTTCTTTCGAGAGCAGATATTGAAAGAAAGCCTTCAACTTTGGACATCATCATTAATATTGTTGGTAGCACAATGAGGAAAATCTTCAAAGCAATCCCGGGCAAAACACCTTGAATTAAAGACTTGATAAAATGTCTGCTTGACAAACAGGTTATTATTACTCATTAGTAAATAGAATTTTAGACAAAAAGAAAACATAGTAAATGTACATACTATTGATAGTAAAGAAATGTAAAAGAGGACAATCTGCAAATATCAAAACTAAGGTTCAAGTTGAGCCAAGGATGAAAGAAAGATAAGAACAAGTTTGCTTGCACCAATCAAGAATGAAACATGAGCACACATGTACATCATGCATATCCAAAATAGAATTTCTATGACTGCAATGAAAAACACTAGTTACTCAACAAAGAGAAACCAATGAAATTTGAGTGACATCCCAGGTTAACATGTACTCTATCATAATGGTCAATAATTAGAGCACATAGTTAACATGTACTCTATATAAGGAAGCTATGCTCACATTTCAATTATTGGCTTGAGAAATGGTGCCCTCCTCTCAATGCCCTCTAGATTTGCCAGAGATTGCACAAAGGTGACAGGGACCATGAAGCAGAATGTGAGGAAGAAGAAGGCAACAGAGACGATAAGCCTCCTAATAGTCAGAGAAACATAAGGAATTGCCAAGTTATCCCAGTAGATGTCACGTGGCTCTGAAGCCCACTCTGTCATCCACACAGTTGGGTTTCTGGTTTGCTGTGTTTGTGCGCACACAGCAGCAGCCCACCGAGATTTAAATGAGACAAAAGCTGCTGGTATAGTGTACTTAGGATCAGCTTTTACTCTCTCACGCTCCTCAGCTATCTGCAGCAATGCGATAAGGATATTTTAAGGAAAGACAAAGCAAGATATATATCATGAGTCTAGCAAAGTTTGGAGAAAGGAACACATCTCTTTTTCTGTTCGTCACGGAAGACTTACTTGTTCCCATTTCGGAGTAGAATTATGTATATCAAAAGTTGGACAGGTGGTAACCCATCTTTCTTGTTTAATGTGATCAGATTTTCTTTTTCATTCTCATTTTGTTTTTTCGATAATAAACAGTGACAGGAATTATTAATTTGAACAACAACAACAACAACAACAACAACAACAAAAACAACAATAATAGAATTAACGTTTTACAAAGATTTCAATGACAAGGACTAGATCTAAATTATTTTTTTAGTCGCTAAGAGGTGCATATCTATAAATTTGTATACATGCTTATGAGTCATGACGGGTGGACAAGAGAGAAAAATCTAGCAAATGTATGTATCTGCACTTACTTCTTTAGATAGTCTCTCAATTTCAGCCGTCTGATGATCAATTGCATCGACTTGCTCACCGCAAAGACCAAGAAAACCAGTCTGTAAGTTGGAAATGCATCAGACAACATAAATTTTTTAAAACAGGTGAAATAAACAACACACGAAAATAAATGGACCAATCAAAATAAGTTTGCTTGGAGTTGATATCAGTACCTTTGTGACAGGCCGATTTGATTGATTTCTAGCATATTTTAACTGGTAATAGTCAAGCCAATTTTGCTTACTCTTCTTCTCCTTGACCAGATCCGCAAGCTTATTGGCATTGATTACAACCTACATATACTTTCCAAGATCAGTTATATGGTACAGTGAGAGTAAACTCATGTTATGATAAATATTGAAAACAATGATGGCAATTTAGTGCGGGAAACCTGGTGAGTCAGATAATGATCTGGATGGTTGACCAAGAAAAAGTGCTCCACACATTCACCAACAGTTTCATCTTGGTCTGGTGGTATGTTTTTAACAAGAACCTGAATACAAATTTTCAGCAGTATAAGTGATTGCATCACAGAGAATGTAATTGGGAAATTAACACACTAGCAAGCTCCTTAGATATATATAGAGAGAAGGTTCATCAAACATCAAGATACATGATGACAACAAGCCATCTCCACAAGATTTTATACCATCATGCATGTCATAAGGCAGCAAAACAAATGGCTCTGAATAGCTGTTTTATAATAAGAGTATGGTTTATGTTTCCATTCACCCATGCTAAAATCTTTTGCGAGTAAGAAATTCTTCAGTATTTAGTACTTAGTAGTTACAGTGTAATGACAGTTATGTACGCAGATGACGAACTGAATCAGAAGGGTTCATCAGCAATATTATATAGTCATAAGATTGATCAACAGGACAACTAAACCTATAAAGATACTGCTTCTTACGGTGAATTGATCTGGTCGTCGTTTTTCAGAAGCAAGAAAGTGTAAGCGCATTGCTGCAACTGTAGCATATTCCTTCAGCAATGTATAGCATGTCCAGAAAGTAAAGGCATAAGCCATTACTATATGAGTCCAAAACCTATGAATGGCAGATTAAAGAGTCATAAATATCCACCTTATAAGTAATAAAAAGTCACACTAATATGAATTGTCCAGAGGCACACACACACATGTGTGTGCGTGCTGTGTGCTTTATATAAATAGATGACTATCTCATACATTATGAAGAAAATAATACTAATGTTTTTTTCAGTGTGAATTAAACCACAAAAAGAAACGAAAAACAGAAAACTCCAGGAAAATAGCATAACATTGTATGGAGGATCCTAAGTATCAGCCACATATAACCTCCAAACCTTTTTGATCCGTGCGGAATGTTTGAAATGGAGAGCTTGTCAATGTCACTGAACTGTAGATTGTCACTTTTTGAAAGCATTGCTAAGGTGTTGTTTGTCCAGTTGACAGGCACCAGAATTGCCCATGCAAGTAATGCAATGGGAACAAAGATCTTAAGCCTGCATAAGAAATGTGCAAAATCAACTGTTGCATCCACAAATTAAGAGCTACTTTTGGAGTATAAAGTTTCTGCAAGGTTAGCCAATAACCACAACCAATGAATCAGATAATCATGCCTACCCCAGCAAGTAAATCCGCAAATAGACCACGGAGTCCAGTCCTGCATGATCAATAAGCTCCGCCTCGGGCATTCTCAGAGCATCTGGCACCCAATTCAGAAACCTGATATATGCCCTCCAGTCCAGATTGACAAACTTGCTCATAAGCGGACCAGAGTGAGTGGGACTGCTCCTCAATCCCTTGAGGTACCATTTCGGAAAATAAACTCTATCGTTGAAAGGTTGAAGTCTTAATATGGCAAACGCCACAAGGAAAATAACTGCAGTAAGAATATTTATTCCTGCTGCAAGGCCTATTTCTAAGAAAGTCGCCATCTCATGCTACAGCTCAAAGAAGTCCTGAAATTCACAGTAATCATAAAAACTTCAAATACTAGTGCAGAAAGATATGTTCTAGTTCAAAATTCAGATAACTAGCATCTTAATATCACCTACAATTAAATCAATTGCATTTCTAGAGCTGAAACAATTAGTTGAATACGAATATGAAAACTGAAAGCATATCAATCAGCTAACAAGTGAAGTAAGCAAAATCAATCAGGCACAAAGTACAGTAGTACACATAATAATCATATCACAAAACCAGCTGCAATCTCAATTATGAGCTACCAAATTGTCCAGAAATCTCGTAAATTATTCTTTAAGAAGAACATTCAACAATCAGAACAAAGCGACCAAAACACAGAGAAAAACCTTCTCTACGATATTTCTAGACTCAACATAATCATTTCTGAGAAGCTAAAAAGAAAAGGAAAAAGAGTTGAACAGCTTGATGAAAATACTCACAGCTAATGGATCCAAGTATGAATAGATAGAATTGAGTAGTTGAATCAAAACTGCAAGCCAAGCAAAAACCTATACATACATTGAGTATATGTATCGAAAAATGTAGCAGCAAAATGGGAGAATGAAAGAAGTGTGAGAAGAGAGAGATGTCCGTTATGTTTTTGTCAGATAGAAGAAATTTGGGGTAAAATAGAAAAAACTCAAGTAGCAGCAATGGAGCAGTATTAATTTACAGTGAGAATAAATTAAGATTTATAATAGGATTAGCAGTAGAGGTTTGACTATGGTTATGACTTATCATTATTCTAATCCATATCAGTTTTATTTTGTAACATTATTTATATTTTTATTGAATTTTATATTTAAATAAATGAAGAGTAAGAATATTAATTAATGCCTTACGTTAGTTGGGGATTTGAAGTGGAATATTTGAGCTTTGGTTTTACAGGGCAAGAAATGAATTGATGTGGAAAGATGTTTACTGCTGCTAATTAATTATGTGTAATCAATAGTTTAAATGGTAATACGAACCTCTTTATTTACCGATTGATTTTGTCCACATGGCCCATGTGAATCATCCGGCTTACGACTCTAACGGCTATTCTTTTCCCCCAAAAATTAAGTTTGAAATACTCCTATGATTGACACGTGTCTAATTTGAAAATTAATATAACCAAAAACTAAAATTAAAATTTCAAGAATAACTTGATCACATTAGTAAAGAATCGAAATACTTGATACTCAACAATAAAAAGCAATATGAAGTTTACCAACATTTTACATGTGCAAAATAATGCGAGATGCTCCATTTTGGTTAGATCTGTTCATATTAAATGCTCTTCTGTAACCTTTTTCTTGCATATTTATTAACCCAACCATCCATCCGATCAACATTTTTGTTTACATCTTGCCTGTTGACCATAATATATGAGCAATAAAGAATATGCGTTTTCTCGGCAATGTGAAATGACCAGTGATACATTTACATTGTTTCTTCTTATTGTTTGCAAACTAGTATCAATTGTGATCAACTGATTAATTATTGTCCACGTTCAAATTAGCTGACGTTTAGAAACCAAACCAATTCATCCTATGATTTGTTATTCTAAACAACAAGTTAGATTTCACGGGTTTGCGTGGCATTCTTTCACTTGCAGCTGAATAAAAAACATGTATCGTACAATCTGTTTTATGTTTTAACACTCTCCACTATTACTTGGGCTTCATTCAGATTGCAATTGCAAATTTAAAGTTAGAACCAAGCACATACATCTGCAAAATAACTTAGTGTTAAATATGATAAGGTACGTGTTCGCCATCCGCATATCAAATTTCTGAGGTATGGTTAACTGATCAATTATTGGAAGCATATATTAGTGCTGCTCTAATCCGTTTGACAAGAAGATGATGCTATTGTGATTCTAGTTTTGTGAAACTAATCGGCATACAAGCATATAATTATATAAAGGCCAAGAAAATGCGAGGAAAAACAAAGCAATATCTATATACTATCTGTCTACCTGTGGAATCATGCTTATACTCAACCAATACATTGTTCTTTGAATAAAGGCTAGTCCTGATCTCTATGGTACTTAAGAACAACATTAAGTGGTTATAATTTCATAACTACAAAACCATAAACTTGAACAACATCATGTAGATCAAGATAGCTTTTATCATGATGACATTAAGTGTCTAGAGTTTGGTCTTCATACCAGTGGATGTTCCAATCCTCAGATTATCAGAACATCATAATTTTGTCATAGACCTGTTAGCATTATATGCTTCAACTCTATAACCAAGTAACATTTTCGCAGAAATACCATATAGTCAAAGCTCCATCATGTTCAAATTAAAAAAAAGCATGGAAACTAGTCACCGAAAAGATTATGAAATAATAATATATTGCAAACAAGAGAAATTCAATATGTTCTAATCCCGCAAATGGAATATAAACCATGGGATGTTGAAACTGTTGCAGAATTTACAAATATATGATGAACTTACACTCAGCTACTCTCGTTCGGAAGGGCCCAATATGTGGCTTCTGCCGCATCAAAATCCACCTGCCCCATCTCCAATAGTTTGGAACAGCTCTGAATCAGCTGCAGAAAAAATAGTTTAGTAAGATGCACTCCTCAGATTAAGTCATAGCAATGACCTTAGCAGCAGGGAGCAAGCTAGGATGCACCAACTAACCAACAGTTTTGATTGTTAAACTGATGGTCCTGGTTTTTATTGTCATCAGGTTTGGTTATTCTCGCCCGTTTTCAGTTATAACCCAAATTCATAATAAATCACAGATGACAAACTGAGACTTGACAAAACATAGTATGTCTACATCTATTCATGTGGCCTTCTTTCCAGGTTACATTTTTTAAAGACTTGGGGACTTCTATATATATTGTTGATTGTCGACTAGAAGCTAAGTTGTGATCCTAAAAACAATAGTTGATTTAGCTCTATGGTATAATGTTATAATTTCCAACCTAATAAGACCAATTGCGTTCAGGAAAAAGTTGAGAAATTGAGACAAGAACATTACCTTGTAAACTGCCTATTCTTTGGCTGACGGAGGGTGATTCGGTGACATTTCTCTGTCTGTTGATGGAAAAATATAAGCACGCTAAGATAACACCCGCTAATACGACTGCTCCAATTGATATACCAGCAATTGCTCCTCCAGATAATCCTCCTGGTACAAAGCACTTTTAGATAGACTATATTGTAGAATTGAGAAGGTCTGAAGGTGTATATTCTTTTATCAAGCCACATTGATTAATCTCAATTATAAAAAGGACTCGTACCACTTGATCTGCAGAGAAAAGGGCATAGTGTAAGTTACAGAAAGTGAAACAGAACCAAATTCATCAGAATTAACATCTAGCTAGTACGAACTAGATACCTTGATGGCTTCTGATCCGGTGGCGAATTTTGACCTGCATTGAGTAACAGGCAAACACATCAACAGCAGTTACTCAAGGGATTTTACTTGCTAATATCACGCTCTAGCCTCTAGTACTATACGTGTTGCAGGCTTGCAGCTATCATTTGTGCGTTTCAAGTTTCAAGCAGATAAGATTGCACAAAAATATTGATACATTATTGGAGGGGAAAAATAGAGTCCTCTTACCGCTCAGACGACTGCAAAAAGAAAAGGTAAAGTCATCAGATGTGATTAATACTAATTCATGAAACTGAATCAATGACAGTTAAAAGGCAGCAGTAGGTGCACCTCAGTGGTGGAAACGTCCCATTTTGATCTGC
The DNA here is from genome assembly GCA_036897095.1 of Plantago elongata. Lineage (NCBI taxonomy): Eukaryota > Viridiplantae > Streptophyta > Magnoliopsida > Lamiales > Plantaginaceae > Plantago > Plantago elongata. Next base: position 17,978 of record JAYMSP010001346.1, read on the forward strand.
ATCCAACAAAATCAGAACATCAACTAATTTACTAAATAGCTTATACTCAATATTCAAACATAGAGCGTGGACGACCAGGCTCAAGCAAAGTCTAAAAGACTAACTTACCTCTTCCTGGAACGAAAACTAGACCACTTCCACTGCTAAAATCCACCCCAGGATTGTAATCTTGCAACAAACTTTGAGGAAGGTCGATATGATCTGCTATCCATGCCAGGCCCTGACCACGGCGAAGAGGATATGTCACAAACAGCCCATAATCACCAGACACTTCTCTATTCCCACACGAACAATTCACCGTAACATTCAGCTTGGCATCATCAGGAATGTTACCAGGCGGGTAACTGTTAAAATTCCTCATCATATCCTCTGTTGTGAAATTAGAATAATAAAGCTGTGCTATGAGCTATTAAACATTGCCTGGCCTGTATTATTAAGGAAACTGATGAGCCATAAACTCATTACCAATACAACCACACGAAATGGGACGTTCAGTCTGCTGCTGATGTAAATGGAATTCGGATCAGTGATCTGGGGATTGTAGCTAAGTATACCACTGATCTTGGTCGAAAAGTACGAGGAGATGGACCAAAGATTCGAACCGTTCCATACGTAGTAAGAAGCCAATGCATCGCAATCTTCACTGCACTGGGGTTCTACTCTAACGCATGAAATCAATATCCAGAGAAATAAGATTACAAATCACGTTCTTCCACTAGCTCCCATAGTTAATTTCTAGTCTTAAACTCTTAATTGTGTGGGAGAAGGAATAATTGCCGTTAATTATGTAGATGGAGATTCTTTAACAATCAATAGTTTTATTAAACGATTGTTAATTGACTAAAATATCTTAATTCTTAATTAATTTGGAAGTTTACAAACATAGAATGATAGAAATGTACGTATTATTCTCTGTTTTATATGCAGGGCGGCAGCCGGCAAGAGTGACGTCTGTAAATAATAAATTGCTCAAGCATGAAGCTTCCATAAATTTTCCTGCTTTTTTCCGGGTAAGTACACTAAATGGTTCATACTCTCATTGTAAAGAATCGAAGATTATCAAGTGGATTCGGGGATGTAGGGTTATTTTTTATCCGAACCACGTAAAGTTTTGTGTTCTTTGATTACTTGCTTTGATTGTTCGATTGAGTGCTTTAATTGGTTGAATTGAAGAATTTGTAACAAGTGGCAGTGTATGTGGAACAGGGGTTTTACTCTGATTGATTCGACGATTTTCTCATTATACCATTGAAGCTTGTTTGTGTGTTTATCTGTATACGATGGGATCTGTTTACAGGCTCTAATAATTCTCTTCTTTGGAAAGTGAAAGATTCATGCTATATAAATCGAGTCATCGTACAGTAAAATCTCTATAAATTAATATTCGATAAATTAATAATTTCGATAAAATTAATAATTTATCCGATTTTAAGTTGAGACCAGTATAAAATTGGCCCCCAATCAACAAAATAATAAGATAATAACTTTTTTAAAATTCAAGTGTATATATAATGATCCCAACGAAACCATAAATTAATATATATATATATATATATACACACTTCAAAATTCTAAGATTGTCTAATGAAAAATGAATCTATAATCACTTGGTTTTTTAATAAACTTCAAATTCATATTGAGTTCATCTTTGAATTTACCCATTGCACTTGAAATTTGGGGCGTTGTATTCTCATATTGTAACAAAAGTTGTGAAGGATTGTTGCCACTTGCAATGCTTCATTTCGAGTGACTGGTTCCAAAGCTACTGAAATCATCCTCAACTTTGTCATCGGCCGGATTTTGAATGGTATCCGCCACAATTTCTTCAATGCTTTGAACCTCAAAACAATCATTATTTTCACCTAGATAATCTAGCAATTTTTACGTTGGTACCATAGACCAATTTTTTGGTACATGAATTAACTTTTACTTATTAAAAAACAATGAACTTGACAAATTCAATTAACTTGTAAAAGTAAATTCGTAGAATGTTAATTGGAATTTAATTTTGTGATTTATTTTACATCTCTAACTAATATACATTGTAACTAGTATATTGAACTTGAAAGTGTAAAAGTCATACGTAAAACCTCTTTAAATTAATAATTATTAATTTATCGATATAATAATATCTCGTTACATTAATAAAATATTTTGATCCCAACATTATTAATTTATAGTGGTTTTACTGTATGTGACCAAGTCACCTCCTAATCAGTTGTACATGAAACAAAGGCTATATTCATACAAAATGTCTGAAGAGAAGAGCATCTTTAATCAAATGGGGGAGGAATTTAACATGATCATAGATGATCCGGAGAATATAGAGGATAAAGAGACTGGTGACGAAGATCAAGCTATTTTACTGCTTGATGATGCATGAAAAAACACCATTTTCTTCCTCTATTTTCCATTTTGGGATGTTTCAATTTCCACTTCACATCATATTGACTAGAACATTACTGCAAACTAGGTTAAAAAAAAAATTGAAGTTTCACGTAGAATAATTGCTCAATGAGCTACTATCTTGTTGGTAGAAACTGTCCAGGATTTGGTTTTCAAAGCATTGGATGCTCCAATCTTCTGCCAGAGGTGACAGCGCCATCAGTTCAACTACAACTGATCTCATGCTTGGCCTGAATTGAGGATTTTCATGTGTACAAGCTTTCGCAAGACGAGCCACCTGCAGAAACAACACACAGTAAGCATTATATATTAAAAGACGAACATCACTTAATTTTGTGATTAAATTTATCTACTTGTACCTTAGAGATTGAATCGAGAGGAAGCTCATTTCCCATACTTGGATCAACAAGTGTCCTTAAGCTTTCCATTTGATCTTGTTGCTCCTGAAAAGCCTCCTCAAACTACATATGGAATTGTCAATGGAACAACAAATAACAATCTGATAAGCGTTTCTGCTGAAGGGCTTTGATAATCAGTGTGGATCACCTACCCAGCAAATACTCCACTGTATACTCCATCTTTTTAATTGGACAATTGTCAATATTAATACAAATTAACTACAAAAAAAAGTAACCATGGTAGATCAAATTTCTCTATATTTCTTACTAAATATAGGTGGTGTTCATTCTAACCTTAACAACGTCAATTCCTATTTATAATTATTATTTTTAAATATATACCTTTTTCATATTAGATTATTGAATACATAAAAAAAATTATTACGGAGAGCTACGTTTAATAATTTTATTAGTTCGTTTAATAATAATAATTAGATATTGCTATGTTGAAAACTAAGCAACCTTTCAAATTTAATGCATATCGTAAATATCTAAATGTTTGTTGCACTAATTTCAGTAATGTATAATTGAAATGTTTTGTCTAATGTTAATGGAAAAATAATTTTTTTCATAAATTCCGTTGAGAGTCCAATTAGTAATATTGAATATATAAAGAAAATTAAATTGAAAAAAGAAGTTTTAATTTACGAAATAAAATCAATACAAAATAGAATTATATTATACAATAGAATTATGCAATTGATTTAATTATGGGATAGTGGAGATGGAGAAATGTATATCTAAATCAATAATGTATTAATTTACTAAATTGTACCTATTTTTAGTAGATTGTAAAAGAAAAGATTTCATTAATTATGGTTGTTTGATTATATTTTATTTGAATTAATTGTGCCAAGTGGTCAAATAAGAAAGATGGGGTATATTGTGGGGTATTTTATGTGGGGTATGAAATTGAACATGGACAGACATACCAGAGAGACAAGACCGATTGATTCTTGTGAAGATTCATTTGTCTTGACAATAGCTTTTTTTCCTGATATCAATTGGTACAGAACAACACCAAAAGCATATACGTCTGTTTTTTGAGATAGATCACCGTACCGTAAGTATCTGTGTGAAAGACAGCCATCAATAAGTTACTTGTCATTCTTCAGAAGCAAAATTGATATCATAAGATAATTACTCAACTTACTCTAGAGGCATGTATCCACGAGTACCCACAAGGCGTGTCTGTGAAGGATTACCCCCCACTTCAGTCAGCTTTGCAAGGCCGAAATCAGCAACCTGGACAACATGTCACGAAAAGCCTAAATATTTTTGTGAATATCTAAAAAGTTCAACACTTGAAGTAATTTATTTATCACCTTGGCTCGGAAGTTCTTGTCAATCAGAATATTATCAGACTTAATATCACGGTGAATATATACTGGAACTGTGCTCTCATGGATGTATTCGAGTCCTCTGGCAGAATCTAGGGCTATTAGCACCCTGGTAGACCAAGGCAGTGGTTCCACTCCTGAAATGAAATGATAAATTTACCAGTCATATAGAATCATTGCAGGAAAATAAGATGCCTAGCTGTTTCCTTCTAGTTTCAACATTGGTTTCATTTACCGTTCTTGCATAAATGTTGGCTAAGATTTCCATTGTCAATGAACTCATAAACCAGAAACAAGGATCCATCAACGCAGTATCCTAACAAACGCACCTGCATTTATTTCAAAGGATGTATACTTTTACTGGGAAGTTAGATCTGAAACTTATATATCTCTTTAAATTTCGAAGCAGGTCTTTAAATCAATTGGACTCAGCTAAACAAATGATAATTAATCTTCAAAGCATAATCCTCAAAATGCTAAACTAGGTCGAACTGTATATAACTTGGAAGTGCACTTTACCAAGTTTACATGGTGAACACGTGTTAAAACGTTCAGCTCAGCCAGGAACTCCTTAGATGCTTGAGTATCCATTTTCTTGATAGCTGCTTTCTGTACTTTGAAGAGACATTGATATATGATCAAATCACTATAACATATTGAGAAAGGAGGAATAAAAGACTTTTAAATTAAATACTGTAGAGTGTAGATACTAAAGGCAACTTAACAAATTCCAAGACAAACATAGTATCATAATTTTCAGATCTTAACGACAAACCTCGCCCCTTAACTCTCCATAAAAAACAGATGCAAAGCCACCTTGCCCGATTTTATGCGATAAACTGAAATCATCTGTCGCTGCAGATAGTTCGTTGTACGTGTACTCCAATGATTTATCCAAGGTGATGCCATCCATCATGTTCTCTGCTAAAATGAAAGCACAAACAATAATATTATGTCAGAAGCTTGGATTTGCAATTTTGGTTTTATACTAGATATTCGATATGGCCATATAACAATTCAGAGGACTGATAGCTTTCAGGATATTCACACTGTCCTTTGGCAAGTGCTCTAGAATCTCAAAAAAAACATTACTCTGGTTGTGCTTTGCTTCTTCTGGCCGTGTAACCAATTTGCATGCGACATATAGGCATATAGAAAAAGAAGTTGCTCCAACGACTGCTGCAACTGATATAGCCACAATGGCTCCTCCGGAGAGTTCTGCAAAGAATCCTTTCTTATAAATAAGCTGATAATAAATTGAAGACAAATGCTATACATTTTGAGGAAATTAGGAGAGAGTCGCACCTTTTGACCTGCAGAGAGACAGAATTAACAGTGTTAGATATACATGAAATTAAATCCTGTGACAGATAGTAATTAGTAAGTAAGTATGATCCACACCTTGACCTCAGTGGTGGAGAAGTTCTGTTTCGATCTGCATTTGGCAAATGAGCAAGACATCAACATAGTTGGTTTGGTTGGCTTTCACTGATTTCACTCATAGCAAATTACTTTTGGTAAAATCTAGCATATAACAATACTACATACAGCAGTAGAAAATAACAAAAAAAAAAGTAATTGAATTAATCCCTACTCTGGATAGTCCTGTTTATAGCCTCTCTATATAGACTACACAAAACAAACACAACTTATCAACCGATGATATGTTCTCCTTGAAGTCTCACCAGATGAGCTGCAAAAATTGATAAAGAAGCTAAGGTGATTACAATTGCTAAAAATGGTCACTGAATCAATGAGAGTCCAACATGCAGGAGTATTGAATGGACTCACTTTGATCCCAGCGGTGGATAAGCTCCATTCTGATCTACATGTCAAAAAGTAAACAAAAGAGAATGAGCAGCCTATATTTATCCAAAAAGGCCTAATCTATACAGCTTACTGACAAAAGTAAGTACCAATTCTTTGCTTAATCCTTACAACAGTTCAACGATACCGAAAGACATAAAGAATACGTCGATTTTCACTTCTTTGAACATAAAGTAAGCTACGAAGATAAGATACCTGTCCCAGGGATGAATACTAGTCCACTCCCATTGCTGAAATCCACACCAGGATTGTAAGCTTGCAACAAACTTGCAGGAAGTCCAATTACACTTGCTAAGCTATCTAAATTCTCACCAGGGCGAAGAGGATACGTCATAAACAACCCGTAATCTCTCGACACCTGACTATTCCCACACGTACAGTTCATGGTGACATTCAACCTGGCCGTGTCAGGAATGTTATCAGGTGGATAACTATTAAACCTTGTCAGCATATCAACTGTCGTGAGATTCGAAAAGTAACGCTGCGCTATAACTTGGTAAGTTTCACCAGGACTAAACCGGTAGCGAAACTGATGAGCCATGAACTGGTTATTGATACACTGATCACATGAAAACGGGACATTTAATCGCCTTCCGGCACGAATCAAGTCTGGATCCGTGATCTGGGGATTGTAGCTCTGTATATATGAGGTGTTGGTTGAGAAGTTTTGTGCAATGAAGCTGAGTACCACAGTAGGCCATATGTAATAGGAACCTAATGCAACACAGGGTTGAGAGCACTGGGATTTTACATGTACTACTACACCACATAAAAGTATGTGTACAAATATACCAAGAATGATATCAAACCTCATCTTAGCTTCCACCTTTCTTGGTTTCTGGTAGTGATAAATAATTGGGTTGTATAACAGTATAAGTCTAATTCTTGTTCAACAACTACCCTTGAAATTCTGTAAGGATTTGAAATAAACAAATGTTTTTGAAATTGTTGTTTATGAGGAAGAGTAGAGTACTAGTAATAAAAGTCTAATATGATAAAATATGCAAGACCAGTTCATTTTTCACACTTGGAAACTTTCTCAGATGCAGCTCAAATCAACATCATACATATGTTGGAATTGATGTTTTTATTCATTTCTTTAATTCGCTTTACATTTTATATTATTTTAAATTCATTTATGTTGAATATTGGAGAGTATAACCTTTGATTTTTCTTCGATTATGACCTGAGAGGTTACTTTATAAATTTTCTTTTCACCTAAGTTTCTTGGGTGAAAAGTTTGCACGGAACATAAATTCTTAAAATTTTCAAGAATTTTATGTAGAGTAAAATCATATACTAAATCAGATCTATATAAGAACCCTGTTTGGCTGAGAAGATTTATCTTATTTTCCTGTTCAGTGTGGGACGAAGATGTGGAGAAATTGGAGTTGAGCACTAAGTTATCTTCATAACGTGGTGGTGGTGGTGGTGGTCATTGATTATGTGGTAGTACGGTACATGGACTAAGAGTAAGACTAATCTTGTCAGCTAGTTCAAGTCAGTCAACGTCCTAATGTACTCGATCCATCATGAAATATCTCGTTTCCAATCTTAACAAAGCATGTGAACTAAGAATTCAGGTACGTGCTACTGGTAGTCAGCCTAATAAGGGCATACCATCATACAAAAAATCCCCAAGTCTTTGCGCGTTACTACAGTTAGTCTATGTGATTGATCGAATCATTTACCGTCCAACATCAATCTATTTGCATACTAAAGTTCTACGAGGAACGGAGAAAGTTGGTCTATGTGACATTTTTTTAACTCTACAACAACCTGTGACCTGTCCAAGGTGCCCATATTTTGATGGCAATGTTTCAGAACATCAGCAGAAATCCTGTTTTTGTGGCCTATATAAAACACAACTTCTTGGTTCTTTGTAAGCAGAACAATTACAGTTTCATTATCTATAATCATAATTCAGAAATATTTCCACCAAAATTGCTTGTCTGATCAATTAGAACACTAATGCAAACCAGGTACAGAAAAAACATCACTTAGAATCACAGATCACTGAGCTGTTGTCTAGATGATGTAAGCTGTCCAGGATCTGGTTTTCAAAACAACAAATGTTCCAATCTTCTGTCAATGGTGAGAACGACATTAGTTCAACGACGATTGATCTCATGCTCGGCCTAAGTTGGGGATTGTCATGTGTACAAGCTTTGGCAAAACGAGCCACCTGCAAGAACAACACAGTAACACACTATGAGCCTAATTAAGAGCAAAATCACCTATGTTTGTGATTTTACATCTAGTTGTACCTTAAAGACCGAGCCAAGAGGAAAATCATCCCCAAGCCTCGGGTCAACAAGTGCCCTTTAAGCCTTCCATTTGATCTTGCTGCTGAAAAGCCTCCTCAAACTATGGAATTTATCAACGGAACATATATGACATTCTGAAGATGAGCGTTAGTGTTGAAGAATTTGAGTTCGGGGTGTGAAAACGGACACACATACCAGAGCAACAAGACCTGTTGATTCTAGTGTAGATTCATCTGTCTTGACAATAGCTTTTTTTCCTGATATCAGTTGGTACAGAACAACACCAAAAGCATATACATCTGTTTTCTGTGAAAGCTCACCGTACCTATGTGTGTTCAGGACAACCATCAATGAATTATTTGTCATCTTATGAAGAAAAATGATACCTAAGGACATGAACTATTAATAACTAAACATGCTCAAAAGGCATGTTAGTGAGTAGTGTTAGTGAAGGAGCACCCCCAACTTCAGTAAGCTTGGCAAGACCAAAATCAGCAACCTGAACAACATTTTACTAATCCTGAGAATGTATAGAAGAACACGATATCTGAAGTGAGTAGTGTGCTTTTCATAGAGACATTGCAATAACCTTGGCTCGGAAGTTCTTGTCAATCAAAATATTATCAGCCTTAATATCACGATGAATATATACTTATATACTGGAACTGTGCTCTGATGGATGTATTCGAGTCCTCTGGCTGAATCAAGGGCTATTTGTAAACGAGTAGACCAAGGCAATGGTTCATGAGGTGCTCCTTAACATCAAACGATAAACATGCCCGTTATGTTGAATCACTCCAAGAAGAAAAAAGTAAAGAAGACACCCCTTTGCGTTTAGTTTCAAGATTTATTTCACCTTTTCCGTGTAAATGTTGGCTAAGAGTGCCATTGTCAATGTATTCATAGACTAGAAACAAGGATCCCTCAACGCACTATCCTATCAAACGCACCTGCATTTATTTCAATAGATAAACCATTACTGGGAAGTTAAAGGAAAACTAGCTATACCTTTATAATTTCGAAACAAAATAGTCATCAAATTTAACTGGACTCGCTAACCTTGGCCTCACACAACAGTATCAAATGATTATTCTCAAGCATAATCTAATATTGCTCAGGAACTAAGTCAGAACAGTGTACTTCTTGGATGTGCACATTACCAAGTTTACATGGTGAACCTGTGTTAAAACGTTCAGTTCAGCCACAAACTCTTTGGATGCTTCCAGGTCCATCTTCTTGATAGCCGCTTTCTGCAAGAAATGATCCCCATGATCAAAAGTATGTATCATGGAGATAACAAGTAAGTCGGACTCTTCCAAATCAAACAGAAACCAAAGCCAAGTTAGCAAATTCCAAATGCCTCAGTCACAAATGTTCAGAGCACAACAACAAACCTTGCCCCTTAGCTCACCAGAGAAACCGATGCAAAGCCACCTTGCCCAATATTATGCGATGAATTGAAACCATCTGTGGCTGCAGATAGTTCTGTGTACGTGAACTCCAACGATTTATCCAAATTGATGCCGTCGATCATTTTATCTGTTATAATGCATGCATAAACAATATATTATTGTCAGAAACTTGAAAAGATAGATTGATAGATAATTTTAATAAGCCGGATAAGAAGAAATATATAGGACTAATAGCATTCGGACAAAGACAGTTTCTTCTGTTAAGTACTCTAAAGTTTGTACCATTATCTGGCTGTGGTTCTTGATCAGGCCTTGTAATCATTCTGTAGAAATACAAGACTACTGAAAATAAAATTGCCCCAGCTAGGAACGGATGCAGAATAAATAGTCAGGAGTAGCGATCGTTAAACATAACAAAAAGTAACAAGTTATGAACTATTAGATTTATACTAAATACAATGATCTTGGTGTTTCACATTATTGTGTTCCAACTATGTTCTTAGTAATTTTCAACGCATAAAAATATGTTACAATTAAGTATAACAACCACGATATATAATCATATATATAAAAGATAAAATATTTCATCAATTAAGTATATTATTTATTTATTCATTTAATTAATTCAATATCAGCACACCTTCTAGTTTTGAGTATATTTTGCCGATAAATTCTTCAAATCTTTGATAAGATTCTTGTTCTAGTTAGATTTGTTTGTACGGCTGAATATGTTTTTTATATTTTCTATAATTTTATAGAAGATTGATAAATTAAATAATTTCATGAATAAATTAATTTTTAAGGGTATATTGATCATTCTTGATTAAAATTCAGGGAGCAATTGTTGTCCCTTTTTCAGCTGCGCGTCAGTTCCCGCTTGGAGTACTGCATAAAAGGCCACGACAATGTAAATAAAGTCACACATTGAAACATGAAACTGAATCCACAAACAACAGTAATTAAGTACGGACTTCACTTTGAACTCTGTGGTGGTGAAGTTCCATTTCGATCTGCATTCGGTTAAAACATAAACATAATTGAATCAACAAAATAACAAAAAAGAAACTAAGTGATCTGATGATGATGGCTCTTTTGGAGAATCCTATATAAAACAATCTAGCCATAGTAGTAACCTATGCAGAATAACAGAACTTATCAATTGAGGATATGCATAGGCACAAGCAGTATAGGTATAGCCTCACCAGATGAGCTGCAAATTTGGGGAAAGGAAAGTCCGTAAGTATACATAAAAGTTAAAAACATGTATTTGAGTCGATGAGGGTCTAAAAGGCACTAGTATAAACTCACTTTGATTCCAGTGTTGGATAAGTTCCATTCTGATCTGCATTTTTGAAATGTAAGCAAATTAAAAGAATGAACAGCATATGTTCCGAAAAAAGTCCTTCAATATAACAGTTTTGACAAAAGTAAGTACCGATTTATTGCCTGATATTACTAGCAGTTTTGGGAAACCCAGAGACAGGAGGAAAACGTCGATCATTCCTTAAAACAGAAAATAAACTTATATATGTACCAAGATAAGTTGAAGTACCTCTCCCTGGAATGAATACTAGTCCACTCCCAGTGCTGAAATCCACACCAGGATTGTAAGCTTGCAACAAACTTGCAGGAAGTCCAATTCCATTTGCTATCCCGTCTAAATTCTGACCAGGGTGAAGAGGATACGTCATAAACAATCCGTAATCCCTAGACACCTGACTATTCCCACATGAACAGTTCACCGTAACATTCAACCTGGCCATGTCAGGGATGTTATCAGGTGGATAGCTGATAAACCTTGTCAACATATCAACTGTTGTGAGATTTGAAAAGTAACGCTGAGCTATAACTTCGTAAGTTTCACCAGCACTAAAACGATAGCTAAATTGATGAGCCATGAACTGGTTATTAATACAACCACGCGAAAACGGGACATTTAATCGGCTTCCGGCACGAATCAAGTCTGGATCAGTGATCTGGGGATTGTAGCTAAGTATATTTCTTGTGCGGGTTGAGAAGTTTTGAGCAATGAAACTAAGTACAGCATCAGGCCATATATAATAGGAACCTAGTGCAACACAATCTTGAGTGCATTGGGATTTTACTACCACACCACACAAAACTATGTTTACAAATAAGCCAACAATGATATTTAACCTCATACTACCACAGTGAAAACCAACTGGTATATAAAGCTAGTTGAGTCTAAGAAAGATCGATCTTTAGATAATACAGCAAAAAGTGAAACTTCTTCAGGAAGAATATTGCTCTGCAAGATTTGGGGTTTTGTAATTCATTTGATCAACAATCTACCCTTGAAATTCTTTAAGGATTTGGAGTAAAAAAATGTTTTCTGATATTGTTGTTTGGGAGAGTAATGGAATGGCCTTTTCCCCACTAAAATTGAATATTTTATACACATAAAATTCAATTTCAATCGAAAAAATCCACTCAAATTCTATATCAATCCGTCCCTAAAATTCCAAGGATGTTATGATAAAATAAGGATCTTGCATTTGTTGTACTTGGAAATTTCTCAGATGTTACTCAAAACATCACACTACCACAGTACCATATATATACTGTATGTTAGAATTCTATACTTGTCATTCTGTGCCTTCTGTCAAAACTGGGGAGAATGGGCAATTTTAATCCACTTTTATGAGTAGGCGTTTAAACATCACTTTATAATTATTGTAATTTATAATGCATAATTTTATAAGCTGGCAAATTAAATGAAGTTCTGATAAATGAAGGACTAAACCTGATGAGTTGAAATTGATTTTGTTGATTTGGACTCCATGTCACACTTATTAATAATTACACATACAAGTTAATTGCCCAACTCAAAAATTTCGCCACACAAACATGAATACAATTTTATTTTTAATTTTAAAAAAATTGTAAAAAAATTATTAAAACTATAAAGAATTATTTTCACTAATTTTGGCGTATTTTCTCTTTAAAAAAATAAAATATAAAAATAAATTTTAATTAATTCAGTATTAAAAAAAATTACAAAATATTTACAAAAATAAAATGAAATTTAAAAGTGCAAATAAAGTTTTTAAAAAAATATAAATATATTGAAATTTTTCATTCGTTTATTAAAGATATTAAAGATAAAAATTAAATTTGTTATTCTTTTGTCCTTCACATCTCAACCTTTCATGCGCCGGAAAGAAGAATTACAAAAGAAAAAAAAATTCATTATCTTTTAATATATTTAAGAAATTGAAAAGTGTGAAAATATTAAATAATTTTTAAATTTAATTTATTTTTTAAATATTTGTAAATTGTTTTTAATGTTTTAACTACTAATTAATTAAAATTTATTTTGAATCTTAATTGTCTTAAAGACAAAATACACCAAAATTAGTAAAAATGATTTTTCATAGTTTTCATAATTTTCTATAATATTTTGAATGTTTTAAAAAAATTGCATTCATGTTTATGTGGTGAATTTTTTGAGTTGACAGTCAAGTTTTATGTGTAATTGTTGATTAAGTGTAACATGGAGTCTAAATCAGCAAAATTAATGTCAACTCAGTAGGTAGTCCTCGAAACTTCACTTAAGTTGCCAACCTTACAGAAGTTGTGGACTATAAATTACAATGATTATAAAGTGGTGTTTGCGCTTCACAATTACCCTAAAGAAGTGGACTAAAGTTGACTTTCTCCTATCAAAATTGTAAGAAAAGTACTCTGTTCTAGTATATACATGTACTTCTGATTTATCTTCAGGACTTAGACCGTCCACTGTAAGCGGTTGTTAGAATCGATAACAGCAGTACATGTATATACTAGAATAGAGTGCTTTTCTTACAATTTTGACGGAGAAATACAACTTTAGTCCACCTCTTTAGGGTAATTGTGACCGGCAACTGATCGAGTTTTTGTTATTAAGGCTGGGCACCATGTGGGGTCCAATCCCTTTTTTATTTTATTTTTTAATATATTTATATAATTTATAATTAAAAAATATAAAATTTATACCGTCCTTTATATTGTTTCGAGATCTAAAAAACAAGACCAGTGAAAGATATATTTTCTTATTCATTAAATGTCACCTTTGTTCGTATACGTTCGTATTTTATACTATTACACTATTCTACTCGTATTTTCAATAAAAGCGTCTTTTTTCACTCAAAATTTTCAATATTCACATTAATATAACTATAAACAAAAATAAAAAATAAAAAATAAATTAAAAATATAAAACATAGTGGCGACCGCCCTTCACGGCGATCACCATAGTGGAAGAATTGGTCGTGAGGCGCGGTTACAGCCTCACGACCCTCACGACCAATTCACAACTGTCCACCAGAACGGTCTTAGCCGAGGCATATAGTATTACTATTACCTTATGATTTATTCTCCAAGTACGTTCGTTGACGGAAAGTTCTTATGTTTGACGTAGAAAGACCACTTCTGTTCCATGAAATTTCTAGTAGAAATATTGGCCAATGGAGTGAGTTTGGTAGGGGGACAAAGGTTTGATGAAATTGGACTTGCCACAATTATCTGCACAGTTTTCTTCTTAGTGCCTATTGTCTGGGCTCTATAGTATAAATGTGAGTTTGCTGTGAGGGTAAACAGTCCAGAATTTATAGTCCAGTATACTAAGTAAGTAAGTATATTAGTATAGGTGTATCGACTACACTGAATATATAACTCACACTTCAAGTCCTAATTAAACTTGACTTCGATTAGTATTTATATAATTTTTACCTTTATTCAACTAACATAATAAGTTTCATAGTAGCATATGTCTACTATGTGTAGGAAATCGAAATGAGGAATTTTAGAATTCAAAGGAGATTACAAGTGACAGGGACATAGTTGATCGATTGGATAGGAAGAGATCGAATTTGAAGTCGAAGATTGACAGGAACCATAACACGAGTCAATGTAGGATTCTGCCACAGTGAAGTCGGCTTCAAGAATCTGTATAAAGAGCATCTACATTGAAGACAAAACTACGTGTTTTCAAGCAAGCCATTCTCATAGCATATTTGTTGCACGTATTTTGTCATCAACCTTTTTCAAATTTTATCTAGTGATTAATTAGTTCAGAGATTAAGAGCTAGATTAGAAAGGTTCATTCCTTACATCTACTTCTTAGCCAAAGAATATCAGAGCAGAATATTATTGCCTTCTTACAGCAGAATATTATGCCTTATACTACAGCAGAATATTATGCCTTATTTTAGGAATAGATTACATTTCATTATTTAACCCATTGTATTTTCCCTATATAAAGGGTCTTGCACATCAATAGAAATCATGAAGAATTCTAAACCATAAACACTTTTATGGCATCAGAGCCTCGGTTCTGAAATACACCATCTGCTTTTCCCTTTTCCCTTTTTTTTCTTCTCCGTGCAACCGGTCACCATGACCACATCGAACTACACTGGTTTTTCGGGTCCATCTGCATACAGCTCAACACAGCAGTTCACGGCATCACCAGGTTACGACGCATTGAGCCCGTCCGACTTA